>SKCR01040024.1:0-65851 GCA_019454045.1 Zanthoxylum bungeanum
TATCCATCCGATATACATTATTCATTCATCACAACCACGTATTCACACACAAGCATGCTATCAATCAATCTAATCAAATTAATTAATCTGATAATTATGTGATCATCCAATGTTCAAACAACGATTTGATTTTGTTCGAGTCAAACTCGTTTTTACGAATATGTACTCAAAGTACGAATTCTCGAATTAAATTAAACTACGTTATCAAATCCAATTTAATATGCATTCAATTCTAATTCGTTATTTAATTCCAAATTAAATATCACACTTTACTAATAAACCTTTACGACTTAAATTCCAAATTTAATCGTAACGCGTCTAAAAGACCGATCAACGTCCAACGTTAATTCAATTAAAGTCTAATGGGCTTTTAATTGATTTCTTAAGGCGTGGACTTTTGGTCAACTCGGGTCAATCCGAATGACCAAAGTCCAATCCGGGATTTACCCCATAAGCCCATAAATCAATCTTGGCCCATTAGGCCCAATTAAACTTTAAAGGTTCATTAAGTCGCAATTGGGCGTAACGGAAGTGGTTTGGGCCCAATTGGATCCAATCCATTTGGCCTAAACCCAACTTGATAAAATCAAGCCCAATAAGTCCAATTACAACATTAGAAGCCCAAATCCAATTTAAGGCCTAAATAATTAAATCACATAAATCCAATTCCGCAATTTAATTACCTAAAGTGCATTACATGATTAGTCACCTAAATCAATGTTTCTAAAACACTTAATTAGTCCATTAATCATGCTAAACATCATCATCACATGTCCAACACAAAAATGAAAAAATCAAACCCATTACATGCTTTAATGCTCTCAGCCAAGGAGGGATTTTGTGTCCGATTTGGTTTCAATCCAATCGAACTCACAATCGACATTAAATCAACATCCTAAATGACTTCATATACATCCAATGTCATGAAATCAAAAATACCAAGACATTAGGGCATATTATCATTCGGCCAAGGTGATAAGTTTTGGGGATTTTATGTTCAATTCAAAATCCAATCCAATTAGTTTCAAATTAACATTATCCTTAATGATTCCAAATCATCAAACAAATCAAAAATCAAAAAATTCCAAGAACCCAAAATTCATACACATTCGGCCAAGATGAAAAATTTGGGCAAAATTGATCCAATCACATTTTGTTGAAATTGATCAAATCAATCTTCAATATAACATATATTAAGCATGCTCAATCATCCAATTTCATTAAATCATGCTCAAATACAAAATACCCAATTTTAAGCCCTACATTTTCATGCTTGAACCAATAGCTCTTGATGCCATTGTTAGGTTTGTTTCTAGGTCCCAAGATCAAGCAAGACATGAAAACAATGTGTGAACACATCAACGGAGGTAGCGGAATACTCACATCGATCGGTTGTGAGACGCGGCAAGCAACAAAACTTGAAAAACCCCACTGCCAAGGGAGTGAACTGCAGTGAATGAGCTCACTGTTTTGGGCGTGAAGATGGTCCTTCGTCAAGCTCCAAGCTTCGTCAAACAGATCCCGGCTCATGGGTGAACCTCCCTACCACCTTCGCATGTTCCGTAAGTGTGCTAGCATTTGAGTGTTTACCACAAAAACTCACTCTTGCTCCCCTTGAAGCTCACGGCAGTGAGCTGTGATGGTGATGAGAGAACAGCCCCTTGGGCGTGAGAAAGAGAGAAGAATTGGAGGGAATATGTGATGGTTGACTTGTAAAATGATTTACCAAAAATGCTTTATATAATTTCCAAAAAATAATAAGCATTTTCCATTTAAAATGTCAAACAAAAATAAATGGTAATCAATTACACAACACTATTCCAACAACACCCATCACTATTCATTGTCACTTCATTAAAGTGACTTGATGTGTGTCAATCAATCAATCAACTCAATCACATCAATCAATCACATCAATCACATCACTCAAAGTGACGTTTGATTTGACGCTTTGACATGACGAATGATTTGACACTTGATGTGACTTGCGTTGCCGTACTCGAATTCAAAATACGAATGCGCTCGCAATCAAACTCGGGCTCGGGTTCGCTAATTCCTAATTAGTGAATTTTCCATCGCGTCGTAATTAAATAATTACGCCTAGCAAATTCACTATTCACGTCGCTAACGAATTAATTCTAAATTAATTCGTTCGCCCGAATTAAAATCTAATTTTAATTCCGCGTCGAAATCTAATTTCGTTTAATATATCGAATATATTAATTTACCGATTAATTCCAAATTAATCGTTATCTCTCTTTAGATGATATTTTATCCTAGATAAAATATCTCCGTAATTAATCCCAGATTAATTTTCTCTCTCTTCCATATAATCCCAGATTATTTAAGAGTGCGAGTCATACGTCATCGGTGGATTATCGGGAAGCGACCCATGAGATCCCCGGATAAGTTGGCAGTAAATGCGGTCGTCGGAGTATCCGAATCACGTACGTACCAAGTACTACGTTCTACCGATTTACGAGACAAAGTCGACTTCTAGCAAAGCACCAAGTCTACCCAATTCTCCGGACATATCCATATAGAATATATAAGGATCTATATCAAGCGTAGTATACCAAGTATTATGTATATCGGCCCAGTATCGGACTGTCACGTGCTAGGGCTGGGGCTGGAGAAGTGTCTACCCCATCCGAAACACATGTCGGATGTCTGGTAACTAGTCTCTATAATCGGATATATATGACCTTGTCATAATATCCCGATGGCAGGCCAGCACTTAAGAGCACTAATACCGTATCCTACGTGACATCATCTCCAGTATGATTGAAGTGATACTTCCGTCTTGACATCACACCCAATACTCTACGATTCTCAATATACCCAAAATCGGCGTACCAGAACCGGTTAAAGCCCCTGACGACCTCAATCAAAGTATATTGATTGTCGTAAGCATTAGCGGTGCAAGTCTCAAGTTAAGACCATACACACCTACCCTGATGTCGGACTCCCATAGACACATAATCATACTACCAATGGGATTCCGAGGGGTCTATCCAGAGCGAAGCTGTTTCCCGTACCATCGGTGAAACACAACCTCCTATCGCACTTGCATAAGTATCCAATACTTAAATATATGAGAACTATGTCGTTGTGCCCTGACAACTCGCACAAGTGCAATACTATTCTATTCCGTATTATCGATGTCCTGTCTCGATAATCCTACGACTAGGGATATTTAATGATTAATCCTTCGTGGACTGATACTGTCTCATATCATTCTCAATCCAGGAACTAATCATATGGACCTCTCTTCATTTATACATCTAAGGTGATCTAATCACAAATGATGAGAGTGCAATCTCTTTTGTCACATAGTTAATTTGTACAACAACACAATAATCTTGTACAAATAGTGATGCTTGTTGTTTTTATAGGGGAATGCCGTATGGGTGGTGTATGGGTGTTGTATGGGTGCTGGATGGGTGTTGTATGGGTGTTAGGGGAATAATGGTTTAAGAGGCTGTTGATTGTGTGTTTTTGTTGCTTTATTGTTTTGTGTTTGTTTATGATTCACGCATGGGCTCATGTGTTTTTTTGAAGGAATTGTTTGTTCACGTGAGGATTATGGGCATGCATGGGTGTATTGAGTGGGTTTTTATTTGTTTGTGATTTATTGCTTGGCTTTTTTTGTTTGTTTGGAATTTTTGAGTGGCTTGTAGGGTTTGAGGGTGGTTTATGAATGGCGTGAATTAGGGTTTTATTTTTTTTGGTTATTTAGCCGAGAATTAATTGGTGAGTGAGTGAGTTTGTGTCTGTTTAGGGTTTGGACCGGGGATAAATTTTAAAACAGAGGCCTAACGAGCAAACCCGAAGCTAAGCAAGTGAATTAAAATAAATAAGGTATCAATTTTTGACTCTTGCATTCCGACGTCCATTCTCCGCGACTTTCGTAACTTAAAAGGTAGTGCATGTGTTCGAGGCTCATCATCGGGACTTATATGAAAAAAAATAGTGACTATAGTCGCCCCCACTTTAATGGGACTTGTGCAGTGTGTGACAATGACAATCCTATCAAAGTCATACAATACATTTTTTCTTACCTGGCTGCCAACTGCCACATGACTTGTCTGTTACTTTGAACTGTGTTAATGATGCAGTGGGCCTCGACCCTGGGATGCATCCCAAAACTGCAACTGATGTGTGGTCCTCAACCCGTGCTCCATTCCCGAAGTGCCATTCCCGTGAGTAATGATGATGTGGGCCTCAACCCGTGCTTCATTCCCGGAGTGCCATTCCCGGTGAGTAATGATGATGTGAGCCTTAACCTGTGCTCCATTTCCGGAGTGCCATTCCCAGCGAGTGATGATGATGTGGGCCTCAACCCGTGCTCTATTCCCGGAGCGCCATTCCTATAGAGTGATACAGTAGGCCTCGACCCTAGGATATATCCTGGAACTACAACTGATATGATGGCGAGGTGCTTCGACCCCTGGGATTTATTCCCGAACCACCTGTGGGCTTTGTTCCCGAACTGTGTAGAGAGTGGGCTTTGTTCCCCTGGGCTTTGTTCCCGTTGTGCTGAATGTGATGGCGAGGTGCTTTTAACCTCTGGGCTTTATTCCCTAACCACTTGTGGGCTTTATTCCCTAGCTGTACCGAATGTGGGCTTTATTCCCCGAGCTGTGTTGACTGTGGGCTTTGTTCCCGAACTGTGTTGATTGTTGGCTTTATTCCCCGAGCTGAGTTGACTGTGGGCTTAGTTCCCGAACTGTGTCGATTGTGGGCTTTGTTCCTGAATTATGTTGAATGTGGGCTTTATTCCCAAACTGTGTTGATTGTGGACTTTTTTCCCCGAGCTGCGTTGACTGTGGGCTTTGTTCCCGAACTGTGTTGATTGTGGGCTTTGTTCCATAGCAGCGTTGACTGTGGCCTTTGTTCCTGAACTGTGTTGATTGTGGGCTTTGTTCCCAAATTGTGTTGAATGTGGGCTTTGTTCCCGAACTGTATTGAATATGGGCTTTATTCCTTGGGCTTTGTGGGCTTTATTCCCTGGATGGCTTGCATTTTCTGTTTTCTCTTTTTTATTCGTTGAAACCTGTGAATAAAACACAAAAAGAATGCAAGTGCATTACGTGTATGCATGCATGCATGAATGAATTTCATATTCCGTCGGGTTAGGTCTTCTACCAGTTCTCCCGGTGTCATTTGCCTATAACTGTCTTTAGTAGCCCCCTGGGTCTGCTTACAGTTCTTTTCTGGTGATTATTCAGTCCTCTTTTGTCTCATGGCTCAAGTTCTCGGTATATCCCTTATTCGCGGGGTGGTAGATTTATTGCCCCCAGTCTTAGCTTAGCTTTCTATTCTTCTCTTCTTGCACTGGGTCAAAGTAGATCATGTGATGTGACGTTCCAAAACTGCTGTTGATGGGGGCCTCGACCCTGGGACTCATCCCCAAAACTGATGATAATGCTGATGTGGGTCTCAACCCTGAGAATCATCCCAAAACTGATACTGGTGTTGATGGTTCATTCCCGAACCGTGCTGTATGAGAAAGTGTAGACTGGTTGCCCCTAGTCTTGGTTCATCTTTTTATCCTTTGCTGCTTTCATTAGGTCAAAGTAGATCTCCTGATGTGCTGTCACATATCAACATTCTATATTGCCTCTCGCGAGATAATCCTGATAGCTAAACATATTTTCGTCCTTAACGAATGCTTCGTGTCGAAACCAGAAAGCCTTTAAAGAACTTAACACACTTCAAATCCGATCGTTTGAATGAGAGGTCTGAACTAGACTCCTAGTGTATGTGTGACAAGGCTCTTTCACAGCTTAATTCTTAAGTAAGCCAACTCATTGATTTTGTCTCGGAGAATTGGATCAGCGGGTCAAACCAACCTAGATGTCTTTATCATACTCTGTGATTACTTCCTCGTACTCAACATGATATGATTTTCTTCTTTTTCTTTTGTCTCATTCTTTTCTTCTTTTTCATTTTTTGAACTTTCATTTCTTTTTTTCTTTTTTTCGACATACCTACCCTTTAAGGTAGCATTTCTCCTCATGGTGGTCATAATAGTCACCCATGGGTAGCTTTATGCTTATCGGTTATAGGCGGTCTATTTTTTTCTTTTCTTTTCAGAGACTTTTCTTTATTTCTAGCCATATCACATATCGTAGCATAAGTAAACCAAGATGGACATCTAGGCAAACAGTCATTCACTGATCCGCCATTTCTTCAACTAGTCATCTTGTCGATTACTCAGGCTTCCACTGCTAAGATCTTGTAATCAAGTGCTCGTGAGTCTAGCCGAGATCAACCACTCAAAATACCAGATAAGAGCACATCTCATACTCATCGTTTCTAAGGTTTCACCCTAAAGCAAATATTTTCATCATCACACTAATGCTTTAGCTATTGAGGAAAAACACGAACAAGTAGGCAAAATCAATGTCTTTATTATCAAAAATACATGATTGTAATCAAATAAACCAGGGAAAACATCTTCATTGTCTGCGGCATTGTCTTCTTCCTCAGCCTCTTCACTACTGCCATCTCTTATCCCCATGTAAGAAGCTTGGTGATTGAGAGTTTGGAGGACAAAGGTTTCAGGTAGGCCGGAGTTGATCATGTAAGTGGGTGGTGGAACAGAGTCATAGTTAGGTAGGAGATTTTTGTGTGTATTGAGTTGTTTTTTTTCTGGGTCGGGTATTTTATGGGAATCAATGAGGTTTTGTATCTCATGCCTAAGGCGGGTGTAATTGTCGGTGTCATGGCCTTTTTCTTGATGGAAGTAACAGTACAGGATTAGGTTGAGGTACGGTGGCACAGGGTTCGGAAATGGCCTAGGTTCTAAAGGTTTTAGAAGTCCTTGTATTTTCAGCTTTTCAAACACCTTTGACCAAGGTCTACCAAGATTGGAGAATCGCCTATTTCGGACGGTAGCGACCTCAGCAGTAGCGGGCTTGGTCTCAGAAGGCCCCCAAAAAGTCCTTCTGTTCTGGTCATAAAACTTTCTGTCCTCAATGTTCATAACAGTCTCCCTCAACTGTCGAAAGTCACCAATCATAGATGTCATCCTCCTCAGCTTGCCATAGATAGAGGGTTTAGTGCCCTTGATGATCATTTTGATCTGGTCCTTCTCCGAGGGCCGAGTCTGCATCTTCAGAAGCTGGCTCCTCCAACGATCTACAAAATCCTTGAAGCTCTCCTCCGGCTCTTGTTTGTTAATCTTCAAGTCGCGAAGCGACAAGTCGATCTCTAAATCCGTGACATACTATTTCAGAAAGGCTTCTACTAATGCCTTCCAATCATCCTTGTCCTTTCTCTTCAGGCCATGATACCATACTACGGGTGCCCCATCCAGTGACAAACCAAACATCTTATGAACCTAAAGCTTCGACAGACCCACTGAACTCATCACAGAAAAATATTGTCGGAGATGGACCCTCGGATCCCCGTTCCCATTAAACTTGGCTATGTCAGGCATTTTGAACTGAGCCGACAGCTGCTCCTCAAAAGTCATCGCTTCATAGTCTAGCAAATCTTCATGCTTACCCTCCAACTTGCGGGTAACTGATTCCATCTGATCGCAGAGTTTCTGTAATTCAGCCTGAGACCTGGTTATCCTTCCCGCGGTATATTCAGCCATGTCATCATCAAAGACATGGATATCATCATTCAACCTGCTCGGAGGCTCCTCACGCCTCTCATTTTCAGAATCTCCCAGCGCGGGGCACAACCATATTAGTCATAACAGTGGTCAAAGCTTGTAGTTGCTCGGTAACCTTGGTGAGATTAGCTTCCAGCTGATCCATACGAGATGATTCGTTAACTGATTCACTCATGTTTGTTATCGGCCTCTTGACGAGTCTTCCCTCTTTCCTAACCCAACGGGTATCTATGACTCCTTTTAAAACTGCATGTTAGCATGTATGCGTGTAATGCATGAAATATACAAGTCCATTAAGATGTTTATACAAGTTGGCCTATTATTATTTTAAAGTATTCAATCATACTGTTGCATGGTGCAAACTTGTCCCAGTGGAAAAGGCCCAACAAGTTTATACTTTTGCTATAACATGGCTGAACAACTTCAGATGATGATAGGCCCGAACACAAAATGGCCCATCGGCATTTCAGAAGCTTTTGGCCCAATTGCCAAAGGAAACGAACTTGTCCCAGTTTAAATGGCTCAACAAGTTCATATCTCTAGTCAAAAGGTCCAACTGAATCCAAATGATGATGGTCATAAACACAAGTATAAAGAAATAATTTCTATGGGTCATACAACTATGGTTCACATGTAGGTTTACAGAAGTGTAAACAAAGGCTCCCGCTGACGAAGGATTGCCCACAACTAGGACTCCCCACTCAACGGTTCAAGAAACCAAGTGAGCACACTTTTGTATACCTTAAGGTATGTGCCAACAAGTTACGGTGTGTGACTAACTGTCAAATAGATTTCTTATTGTAGATTCCTCAGAGGGAGGGTGAAGCGAACTCTCTTAAATACCCAAGCTTCTTAGGCTCTTATCGCCTTGGTGACAGGAATAAACAATAAGTCCTCCAAATTAGTCTGTCACAGTGAGCTATGGGTAATGATTATTTAGATGCCTTCACAGCTTTTCCTTATAGAAAGGTAGTGAATGAAGGAAGACACCAAACCATCACCTAGATTTAATGATGCCTTTGATTAAACCCCTTCAACCCACCGTAGACATGGTTAATTAAAGCACAAATCACAAATATTACAAGATATTATTTCGGGGCTGATTTTCTATCCCCAGTGGAGTCGCCAAACTGTAGCACACAGAAATCGGCAATGCTGTTCCAGGCTCGCGGCCCGGTCGGGAGTACGGAGTAGCCCACAGGGGACTAAATCGGAGAATAAAGGAGTCGCCACCCAGTGTGAACTGGGAAATGATTTAAGGCCGCACTCAACCCTCGTAAGGGAAGACCTCAAACCATTGGGTTCGGAATGGTCCCTTACTTATGTCACTTATAATGAACAGATTTGTACAATAATTTAACTAAGTCTACACAACATATATTTGTAAAAGTAATCTACATCTAAGCTCCTATACGACCTATATCTAGTTCGCATTCATAAAAGTAAATCATATATATAAGTTTGCATGCTTTAAAAGTAAGTCGAAGTACGACAAACACGTAATCTAATGAATATATTAAATTAACACATAGGAAAAATAAATAAATCATGCCTAAAAAGATCACACTAATGACTAAATCATGCATAAAATGAATAACATACTAACGACTAAATCATGCTTAGAAAGATAAATAACATACTAAATAACTAAATCACGCTCAAACACAAGGTTGGATAAAATGAAATATGTGTGTCTCTCCAGTGGTACGTGGAGTTGTTTCCCAAGTATAAACCGCACTATCGTCCATTCGGATTCGGCTATAAAATTTATGTCTTGGTTTCCATCCGATATATCGCAAAAGAGAACACACTATTCCATTCATCCGAAGGTCACATCATACACCAATCAACAATACTCTTGCGAAGTAAAATAAAAAAATGAATAAAAATAAAGGAGAATAAATAAAGGGTGCCCTCAGGTATTACCTTGCTTTTCGGGAATACGTTTCACGGTGCCGGAAGGGTTATCATTTCTGCTGTTTTCACTAGTCCGCTGTTTCTGTTGTTTTCACTGGTCCGCAGTTTTCACTATTTTCAATGTTTTCGCTAGTTCGCTGTTTCTGCTGTTTTATCTATTTTCACTCGTGATTTCTGCTCGCTGTTTTCTCTGAGTCATTCACTGTTTCTGCTCACTGTTTTCTCTATTTTCTCTGTAGTTTTCAGGCTATTTCTTGGGGTTATTTTTGGTGCTAATAAGGGCTGCTGGTTAGGGGGTATTTTTGGTGCGGTTTAGGGCTAGTCTTAGGGACTGATTTTGTGGTTATTGTCGTGTCGGTTTAAGAGGGATTTCACATGGATTAGGGCTAGTCTTAAGGGCTGTTTGTGGCGTGAGTTTGAGGCAATTTATGGAGGGTTCTTTTTCTTTTTTTTTCTTGGTGAGGGTTGTGTGCATTTCAAGTTGGTGAAGGGCTGTTGGCTTTCGTGAGTGAGCTGACTGAGTATGGTGTTGCGTGAAGGGATAGAGAGAGGTGAGGTGTGAGTGGAGTCTAGGGTTTTAGAGGTTTGAAGGGCTGCAAGGTCCAGGCTTCAGGCTGAGAGAGAAGGCTAGGGGACATGTGTTTGTTTAAGAAGTCTGAGGCCAAAAATGGTCCTTTGTTTGATCGGTGAAGGGCATGAGATATGGCTGCGTGTATGTGTTTAGTTAATTTAGGGTTGTTATGGTTCCGTTAATTTGGCTTTTGTGAAGTGCCATGGGTGCTGTTGAGTATTGAAGGTATTTTTTTTGGTTTAGTCGATGTGTGACTGGTTTGTGAGAGAGCCGTGAGGTTTGGGTTGATTTGTGATAGGTTGTCGTGAGTGTTTGTGAGTGGAGGGCAATTGTCTTGTTTGGGTTATTTGGTGAGGGACATGAGTGGTCTTGTGGTCGTGTTGCATGAAGGGGGATGTGTGGTCGATGTGGGATTTAGAAGCGTGTGGCTATTTGATTTGTAAATGGTGTGATGGCGTGCCAAGGGCTGCTAGGGTCGTGTGTCTTTTTGAGTTTGAATTGGTGAGTTGTTTATGGCTATTGGCTTGAAGGTAGGAGCATAGAGCTTAGGGTTTCTTTTTTTTGGAGTGAATGAGAATGTCGTCCAAGAGAGAGAGAGGGGCGGAGAGAGGTTAGGTCTTTGTTGTTTTTATAGGGGAATGCCGTATGAGTGGTGTATGGGTGTTGTTTGGGTGCTGCATGGGTGTTGTATGGTTGTTAGGGGAATAATGGTTTAAGAGGCTGTTGATTGTGTGTTTTTGTTGCTTTGTTGTTTTATGTTTGTTTGTGATTCACGCATGGGCTCATGAGCTTTGTTGAAGGAATTGTTTGTTCACGTGGGGATTATGGGCATGCATGGGTGTATTGAGTGGGTTTTTGTTTGTTTGTGATTTCTTCCTTGACTTTTTTTATTTGTGTGGAATTTTTGAGTGGCTTGTAGGGTTTGAGGGTGGTTTGTGAATGGCGTGAATTAGGGTTTTATTTTTTTTGGATGTTTGGCCGAGAATTAATTGGTGGGTGAGTGAGTTTGTGTCTATTTAGGGTTTGGACCGGGGATAAATTTTAAAACAGAGGCCTAACGAGAAATCCTGAAGTTAAGCAAGTGAATTAAAACAAATAAGTATCAATTTCTGACTCTTCCCTTCCGACATCCATTCTCCGCGACTTCCGTAACTTAAAAGGTAGTGCCTCCGTTTTAGGACAAAATATTACTCTCTTTTCAACTACGCATGTGACTATTGTGGGCACAATGACTTGATTAATATCTTGTTCGCTATGTGTATGAATAATGGTAAAAATAATCGGAGAATTTACTCATTTTGGTAATTTAGAAAGAAACAAAATAACTATTACCTTAGATAAGAAGTTTCATTTGTTTAGTCACTAACTTCTTTATTCTCTTTTCTTTTGTATTTTTACTTTTTTTGTGCATTCGTTTTACTATCTTTTTACTTTTATCAAACGTTTGTGGGTATCGTTGCTGTAAGCCCTCTCGACACTACAACTCGTCCACTAGGGACACCTAGGGATTTAAAGACTTGTTGCATATGCTAAATGCAACCTTGATCCCTACAAAAATGGCTTAGTTTAATTTTAATTGTTTCTTGTATTTTATTTTGTTGTTTTGCTCGCAGACTAGTAAAATGTTAGGTTTGGGGTGTGATGAGCGAAAAATTTATCAATATTTATCACCCCTTTTACCTAATATTTTGTTTAGTTTCTCGAGTTTGATGAACGTTTTGATGTATTTTGATGTGTTTTATAGAAAAATAAAGTATCGGGACTAAATGGAATCAACTCGAGGCTAAAACAATGAAATCTGGAGTAAAAATGGCGAAAATAGAAATTTATTATACGCGTCACAAAGTATAGTCCTAAATTCCAATTTTACGCAAGTTTGGTATTTTGGCCATAAATTTCTACTCCAATATTGGATTGAGCTGATTCAAGTTCTAGATTAAAGAAGACTCAAAGATATACAATTTTAAAGAACAAAATAATTCGAATTTTGAAGATTTCATGGCCGAAAATGATGAAACATCTGTAAGTGTGTTATGTGTAATTATTAAAGTCATTTTCAAAGCCAAAAATAATAATAATAATAAAATATAATAATAATAATAATAATAATAATAATAATAATAATAATATAATATAATAATATAATAATAATAATAATAATAATAATAATATTTTCAAGCTTCCACCAAATATGATAGCCATTAATAATGGATTTGGTGCAGCAATTAGTGGAGCAATTAATAATAGATTTGGTGGAGCATTTAATAATGGATTTGGTGTAGGCAAAATTTTGCATATAAATACCAAGCCATTTCATTTGTAAATTTCATACTTTATTCTTTGAAACTCCTTAAGAATAACTAAGAAGATTGTATCTTGCTTGTTTATTTACATCTTTCAGTAATTAATTTCCACTTTCCCACTTTCTTTTCTTTACTTTCCGCAATTTACTTTTACGCAATGAGGAGGTAACTCCTCTTGTTGGGGTAAAAGATAAAGCTTTTATTATTGCTATTTAGATTAATCTCTCTTAATTATAATATAATAAGCCTGACTTAATGAGGATACCGTCATATTGGTAGGTTGGTAATTAATTATAAATTGGTTTTAACCTGACTAAGCATGGATACCGTCTGGTTGGCCGGTTGGTAATTAATTATTAATTTGACTTAATCAGGATACCGCCTATATGACTGGTTGGTAATATATCACACAAAGTTAATATATTATATTAAGGGAGATATCTAAAATAGTAGTAATAAAAGTGGATCCTCTAACCCCAGTATTTTCTTTTATTGTACTTTTTCTTTATTTACTTTCAGCAATTTACTTTCAGCAATTTACTTTATGTCTTTAATTTTATTTAAGTTTTCACCAGCCCTAGTTATGTGTCGTAACTAAGTTAGTTATTTGGGGTTGTGATGAAATCCAATATCACCGGTTTACAAGGGATTAAATTACGATTTGGGTAATATAAAGGTTTATTTATTGAGTCTCAGTCTTAATGCATCTTTTTAATTGACCATAATAAGATTGATTCGGTAAACTTAAAATGAACTTGGAAAATGGATTTTAGGTTTAAGACCTTATACTTAATAGCCCAATATCTTCCTTGAGGATAGATAACCCTTTAATAGATTTCCTTACAGGATAGAAATATACATTTCGGGCGGGGATAGCCATAATTGGAACTTAATCTTAATAAATTCAGATAACTTAATTAACATAAGAATATGATTAATTAGGTTACACTCGGTGTTTGTATCTGACCATCGGAAGAGGCTTTTACATAATTTCGTGTTACAGGTTAATAAACTAATATATTACACAACCGTAAAATAACCACTTCATCTTTAAAAATGATATTGGAATGATTCACAACCTTGGATAATTTTAAAATTGAATTTTCCTAATCAACTTTTGTGCAATTTTATTTACTTGTTTAAATTTAAAATCACTTTTAAATCAAACAATCAATCCATTATATACTTGTAAACATTTAACTTCATAAATTAATAGCTTAGATATTAAGTCATCGTGGGATCGATACTTTTATACTACTTGAACGATACGTGCGCTTGCGTTATACGTGTGATTATTTCGATCAAAGGTCAGTTGTTCAGGAGGATAGGTCTGTGTATTCTCTTCCGGTAGCATCTCCCAGAGAGGGATGTTACAGGCTTGAAGAATCAGAAGCATATATGAAAGTAAAGATAAGGTGAATGCTAAACAATTTGCTATAGGTGGCTTTGTTGATGAGAGATCTGATGGGGGAAAATGACTTGTACTGTTTTTTTAATCATGTAACACATTTGTGATATTGATGCAATGATGAAGTTCACTTTAATAAAAGAAAAAATCTAGTGTCTGAAAATGAAGGAAAAAAATCTAGTGTCTGAAAATGAAGGAATTCTATAATAATATGTTTATATGGGTGATGTGATACTACTAATAAATAATTATATAATATATATGAGTTGTGTTAAATAAAATTATTAATTATTTAGTTAATTTTTACTATTTAACACCTGTATCAAAATATTATTAGATAGTTACATAAATAATGTGATATCATAATTGAGATTTTTTTTTTCCGGGTCACTTTGTTCGAGATGAAGGAATATTTGTGTGAAAAGCAGCCACTTTAGTTTGTGGCGGAGCCAATTCAGGCCCACGGCACTCAAGTGTCATTTAGTTTTGTTGCACCTTGTTTATAAAAGTGAAATACGTTTTCAAAAATAATTAAATAAATAAAAGTGAAATGGAAACTTACTTTTCTACTCAGCTTCATAATAGTTAAAAGTTAAAGCAGATTATTGAAAAACAATCACACTTTCAAATGTAATGAATTCTTTTGGGGGCTACCGGGGCTCAAGTTATATTAACCCATATTTTGTTCTTAGGTGTGAGAATTCATTTTTCCATTTTTTTTAGTTGTTTAAATTTTGGGATTGTTATTTAAAAAAATAATAATGATGAATGCAAAAATTGGCCTTTTTTTTAATTAAGCCCAACCTTAGACTCAACTAATGATAAAATCGGACCAGCCAGTAGATAAATCCAACACTCGATCTGTATGTTGGTTCAGTTTACACTTCTAATCCTCTCTATCTTAAATCTGTTCCTAAACCAGCCGAAACGGCTGGTTCATCAGTGAACCGATGACCTAATGACCTGGTCTGAGTTTGGCGAGCGTTTTAATAGTTGAACAAGAAACTCTGGCGCATGCCCCATATAATAGAATTGAGAGTTATCCTAAGCATTGATGATGCAATCCCGTTATTTTGTGATAATAGTGGTGTTGTCGCACAACCAAAAGAACTGAGCGCGCATCAAAAGTCAAAACATGTGAAAGGAAAATACCACATTATTCGTGAGATTATTGCTCGAGGAGGCGTTGTTGTACACAAGATACCCGGAGAGGATAATTTAGTAGATTCACTTATGAAGGCCTTATCTCTGAGACTATACAATAGACATGTGGAGGCAATAGGTATTAAATACCATCAAAATTGGCACTAGAGCAAGTGGGAGAAAATGTTAGATTTAGTGCTCTATGTGCTATTTTTTGGATGTATTTATTATAAATACGTTGTACATTTATATTTTACTATGAATAAAGTTTAGTAGTTTCATCAATATAATCTTTAGTCTTATGATAAATACGTAAATTATCCATTGAATAAGTTATTGTATTGTAGTTGTAAAAGCATCGCAACATCATAACATAATTATTCTTAAAATTGTTCCTGGTTAAGGTTTACATACCTGGTCGGTTATTAAACTCGTGAGACGAGAACATGTCATAAATTGGAATAGTTCCAATGGTTTATCTCAAAAAACCATAAGTCTTAGTATAACACCCTACCGGAGACATGATGCTACCAAGAAGCATCTCCATAAGCCTCTAAATTTTTTAAAAAACAGACATGATGTGTCCTAAAACTAGACAACATGGATCAAAGTCCAACATCAAAATAAATATATCATAGGGCCTCAGGCCCACACAAAAACGCATCAAAACTAAAAGTTATCACTCAAGGGCTTTGTGCCCACATAACATCTAATACAACATAATAATGCAATATAAATTATTATTATTATATTTTTCCCAAATAACTAACATATCCAGTACCCTAATGCTAAAAAAAATAGCCCTTAGTGACTTGTAAAATAATAACCATCATTTGGCATCATCTCCATCAAAAGTAGAGATTGCGGAAAAAGAATAGAAAATCTGGTATCATGAACAAATTGGGGGATGAGTCTTGTGAACTTAGTGAGTAGCTACTAAAAGAAAACAAATCATAAGAAAAAATCTAAAACATGTCCATAAACCATTTTTCATGCATATATCATCAAAAACATGTCAAGCGTTCAACGCCAGAGTCGTGCGCGAAGACTGAGAGAGGAATGAACAATCCCTTATCGACAAAGTAGCTGGTCAATCCATTTCTAATGGATGAACAAGCATCCCGGTGAAAACACGATGATAAGTCGTAAAAGAAAACATAAAAACATGCAACGAGCACTGGGACGGAAACATATCATCAATCAAGCATATAATGAGAAATAAATTGGTCATATTAGCTAAGGAGTTCAAAGTAGGTGAAATCGTAACTTGACCATTACCCGACTCCATAGAAGTACTGGGTAGGAAAATATCCTAACAGTGTCTATCTCACACCTATTCTAAGCTAGTTAATGGATTAAGCATGGGCAAACCTAACACCGTTCGACTTTCAGATCTTATTGATCAGAATAGATAAGAGTATTGGTATGAAGACCTAGTACCCACACAGTATACCCCGAATTAGAAATAGATCCACCAGATAGCCAAATCCACTAGATAGAGATCTATCGAGACCGTGGAAGACAGTAAGAGAGTCTAGTGTAACACATGGCGTATCTAAGCTTGCCTAAGTCTGCATCAACATCAGAAGTTCATAGACTAGACTAGCTATAGTAATAACATATATAATCCTAGAAAAATACCTAGTAAAAGAGAAACTGGAAAACTCATGAAACGATTAAGAAGTCCAATGAATATCGTTACATAGATAACGTAGCTCGAGGACTACAACACAAGTAGAAACCACATGATAGTTGATAGAGGTTGTGTAAACCCAAGCCATAACAAGACCAATAAGACTCTCTATAGTGCATACAATATATCTCACATATTATAGTACCTACTCCAGTAAGTGTTTAAACGTTCACCAAACTATCACATGACCTTAACCAGTAGTAGTAGAATTGTTTTCCCCCAAGTCTTTATAAGATGCACATATTCATCTTCAGAATATGGAATATGGTAAAGCCTCAATTGAGTATAGTTAAAAATCCAGCAGAACGTATACAACGCTTGATAGTACACTAGCCAGATTAGTCGAGTACATGAAAATGTAGAGGAGGATCCAAATGAGACATGTAAGGATACATTTCTTGAAGAATGGAAAGTATGTATTCACCTCTCAAAGCTCAGTAAGGATTTAGACAAGTAAAGAAAAGTATTTGACATGATAGACAAATCATGAAACAGTAAGATAGCCGAACCAAGAAGTTCAATAAAACCTAAATAAGAATCATAAGATAGTAATATTTTATATGAGGCAAAATAATTTGAATTCACAGTAAGTCTAGCCAATTCTAGAAGTGATAACCTACTCTATTGTAGAAATGATAGCCTTCAAGAAGGTAAGACTCGAAAGAGTAAGGAACCAGAGTAAGCAACACATATAACGACCCTCAGAAGTAAGATATACGACTTATACCGTGCTTCTCGC
This sequence comes from Zanthoxylum bungeanum, assembly GCA_019454045.1. Lineage (NCBI taxonomy): Eukaryota > Viridiplantae > Streptophyta > Magnoliopsida > Sapindales > Rutaceae > Zanthoxylum > Zanthoxylum bungeanum. The sequence continues at coordinate 17,405 of SKCR01040024.1, forward strand.
CATAGAGATGAAAAGTTAGTGACCGGCGTAAACACACACGTATAACGCAAGCGCACGTATCGTTCAAGTAGTATAAAAATATCGATCCCACGAGGACTTAATTCCTACTGTTGTTATTAATTGTTGATACTATTTATTTACAAATATCTAATTAAAGGAGAAGTGAATTGATTGCTTGAAATGATTTGATTTGTAGAGTTGCTAAATAAATAAATAAATAAAAAGACAAAAGAAAATACTAAGGAAAATAAAAAGACTCAAAGATCTAGGGTTGTTAATCTTTCTAATATCAATTAAAAGATGAAGTAGTTAAATCATAGTTGGGTAAATTATTGAATTATTAATCTGGAACACTAAATTATGTAAAAGCCTCTTTCGAATGATCATTTACAAATACCTAGTATAATCCAATTGAACCATATGTCTATGTCAATTAAATTACCTAGATTCATTAAGGTTAAGTTCCAATTATGACTACCCCCGCCCGACAGGTATATGTCTATCCTGTAAGGAAATCTATTAAAGGGTTATCTATCCTTAAGGAAGATCGTGGGTTGTTGAGACTAAGGTCTTAAACTTAAAATCCCTATGTCTAGTTCATTTTAAGTTTACCTAATCAATTTTATTAATGGCCAGTTAATAAAAAGCATTAAGAATATGACTCAACAAATAACTCTTGAATTACCCAAACTATAATCTAACCCTTTTAAAACCGGTGATATTAGATTTTATCACAACCCTAGATATTTTACTTAGTTACTATACATAATTAAAACTGATAAAAACTTAAAAGACATAAAATGAAATTGCAGAAAGTAATTAAAATAAATAAATGAAATGCTAAGGTAAAAGGAAATAACTTCTACTATATACTATTTAGATATCTCCCATAAAATAATAATATATTAACTTGTGATATTTTAAACCAACCGTCCAGAATGGCGGTATCCTGATTAAGTCAAATTCAAATATACCAGCCATAAGGCGGAACAGAAATATAAACTTAAACCAACCGTCCAGTGTGGCGGTATCCTCATTAAGTCAGGTTAACCAGATTAAATTAAATAACCAACCGTCCGGAATGGCGGTATCCTTTATTAATATGATTTTAAATAGTTTATATATCATATTTTAAGGGAGATTAATCTAAAAAGCAATAGTAAAAGAATTACCTTATTACCTCAGCATGAAGAGGTTACCCCTTCATTGATGGATAGAATTACTACTACAAAGCGTAAATAAAACTGAATAAAATAAGAAAATATGATGAACTCTCTATTATATAAGTATTTACAGAGGATTTTGTACATTTGAAACTAAAAATTCGAAATCTATTTATAGGCAAAAAAAATCTAATTTTTTATTATTATTTTTCTGATATTTTATTATTTTATTATTTTTCTGATTTTTATTATTTTATTATTATTATTTTTTGAATCGCTGAAATTTCGACACGTGGCATGGTGTGCTAAAAAAGATGGCTCGTTGAATCTTTGACACGTGGCAGACGCCCAAAATTACCAAAATACCCTTTGCGTCGGGACGTCCAAAATTACCAAAATACCCCTTTTGCCAAATTTCACTGTTTTGCTCCAAATCACCTCCAGAATGTCTTGAAATTTTATTTCGGTGTCGGGACAAAATTACCAAAATACCCTTTGTGTCGGGACGTCCAAAATTACCAAAATACCCTTTTTGCCAAATTTCACCAAATTTCACAGTTTTGCTCCAAATCACCTCCAGAATGTCATGAAACTTTATTTATCTACAAAATAACACAAAACACATCAAAATATTCACAAAACTCAAGAAACTATACAAAATATTAAGTTAAATGAGTGGGAAATAGTGATAGTTTTACCACTCATCACACCCCCAAACCTAACATTTTGCTAGTCCTCGAGCAAAATAAAATAACATAATAAAATTTAACTAAGCCACTTTCGTAGGGATCACGATTGCATTTAGCATATGCAACAAGCCTTTAAACCCCTCGGTGTCCCTAGTGGACGAGTTATAGTCTCGTGAGGGTTTACAACAATTATACCCACAAACATTTTTATAAAAGTAAAAAGGTAGTGAAACTAATGCACACAAAAGCAAAAAGACAAGAGAAAAGAGAATAAAGAAGTTAGTGACTAATCATGTGAAACTTCTACTCCAAGTTATTAGTTGTTTTGTTTCATTCTAAATTACTAAATAAGTAAATTCTCCGATTATTTTTACCATTCTTCATATACACAGCCAGCGAAATATTAAACAACTCATTTTTGCCCACAACGGTCATAAGTGTAGTTGATAAGAGAGTAATATTTTTGTCCTAAAGTTCTATCAGATTTCACACCTTTTGTAGTAATGGAATAAATTTTTTTATTTTTCTGATTTTTTTTTCTTTGATTTTTTCTCTATTTTTGACTTTTTATTTATATACAATACCTTCCGTCTATGTAGCGAGCTTTGGGTCGGTGGCTCCCAAACCAGTTGGCTTTAGGGCACCAGGTGTTAAGACACCCCTACGGACTTAATTACTCAGACTTCAGATATATATATATATATATATATATATTATATATATATATATATATCTTTAGGGCACCAGGTGTTAAGACACCCCTACGGACTTAATTACTCAGACTTCAGATATATATATATATATATATATATATATATATATATTTATTTATTTATTTATTTATTTATTTATTTTTCATCATTTTTGATCCATGTAACAAGCTTTGGGCCAATGACTCCCAAACCAGTTGGTTTTAGGGCACTAGATGTTAAAACACCCTTACAGACTTAATAACTCGGATCTCGGATGTATTTTTTTTTTACTCCATCACTTTTTTGAGATGCTTCTCCAATTAAACTATAGCACTGAATATTACAATCTTTTCGATTTTATCATATGTCCGTATGTTACCATGTATGTTGATAATACCTGCCAACTAAGCATATGAAGATCTATTTAAGTCAGTTTTATGGAGAATTTACAAATTAAATAATTCAAAAGGAAATAAACAAAATTAACTTGTTTCGAAAAATGGGTTTGAAATACGTCTCAGGAGTGGAAATTCCTTACACAGCTATTTCTTACCAATTCCATCTTTTTAATCAACATACAAACAAAACATAAACATAAAGAAATAACTACTACTGGTCATGGTGTGTGACTAACTGTCGAATGGACTTCCCATTGTAGATTCCCCAGAGGGAGGGTGGAGCAAGGCTCTCTTAAGTACCCAAACCTCTTAGGCTCTTATCGCTTGGTGACAGGAATAAACAACGAGTCCTCCAAACTAGTCTATCACAACAAGCTATGGGTGAATGATTATCTAGGTGTCTTCACAGCTTTTCCTTATAAAGAGGTAGTAAGTGAAGAAAGACACCAAACCATCACCTAGCTTTAAATAAGCATTTTTTTTTTTGAAATTTTTTTTTATTTTTTTTGTATTTTTCGAAAAATTTTGGACTAAAAATAAAAACAAGTTACTATTAACTATTCCTCACCCCCAAATCTAAATGAGACATTGTCCCCAATGTCTTAAACAATAGAAGAAGAGTTTAGAAGATAGTACCTGATTAGCTGAAATTCTACAGGAAAATTACCGATTAAGATCTATGTCCAATTTGCGCTTCTTACCACGATCGCTGTCTGACCAGTCCAACTTGTAGAGAATGGGGTCGAGTTTAGGTTCAAAGGCTATGATTTGGTTAATTAATTCTTCGGCCTTTGTCGCAGTCAGGAAGATATCATGTACTGATTTTGTGACGAACTCATGTCTCTTGGCTTCCGCAAGAAATACAAACAGAAAATCAAAGAAATGCTCAATGTTAAGTAATCCAATGGGCTTCCGATGAATATTTAAGTGCGCCCATGATGCTACAGTAAACATTTCCTCAAACGTCCCAAGCCCTCCTGGTAACGCAATAAACGCATCCGTAGTATTGATCATTTCATGAATTTGTTCGGGCATTCCAGATACGATGCGTTCATCTCCATTTGTTTGTCCGATTAAGTGTTCGTCCGCCAAAGGTTTTGGAATGATTCCCAAAACGTGACCGCCACCATCCTGAACGGCTTTTGAAATGCTTCCCATCAATCCAAGATTGCCACCTCCATATACTAGATGCATATTTCTCTCTGCTATGACTCGCCCCAATTCTTTTGCAGCCTCAATGAATTCTGGTTTATTACCAGAATTGGATCCACAGAAAACACAAATTTGCTTGATTCGCTGCTGTGATGTTGCTTCCATTTTCTCTCTTATTTGGATGTATATCTGGATGTGTCGAAAAGAGAAATGTAGAGCTGAATTTATAGAACCTGAATATGGGTGAGTAATAGTAGCACTAGTACCTGCCAAATGACAATTATTAGATGAACAGTAAAAATAAATCATGATAGTCAAAAAGGTATAAATCTTGTCGGCGAAAAAAAAGATAAAAACAAAAGAAAAGAAAATCAAAGCAATAATTAAGGCAACAGAATTGTGTATGCAATACGCCATTCGTTTGGTATAAATTCATTAGGATGCGTCTCAAGAATCCATTCCTTACTCATCCATCACTAATTAATTATCTCTTATCTTTGCCAAACACCATTCCTTCTGTCTTATGCTTTGGTTGAGCTTTTCCTACAAAAATAACACACAAAACTCTACAACATGTATACACAAAATATAAAAATTATAAAAAAAATTGCATGGGTTGCCTCCCTGCTAGCGCTAAATTTTTCGTCTTCAGCCAGACATGACTGAAATCCATTTGTCAAGGCGGTTTCAGCGTCGTTTTGGATGTCCTATTAAAGACATTCTCATGTGCGTTGCTTTTGAAGGGTCTCTTCCAACGGTAAGGTGGTAAAAAGAATTTTGTCTCATTCAGTGCTTGTGCCACCTTTTTAACTTTTGTTGCTCCAGTGATTCCTGAAAAGATAGAAAGAAAATCAGGAGGTCTTGTATGGTGCTTGACTTGGAATGAGAGTTCCATTCTGTCAAGCTTCTGAGTAATATCTCTTAATTGTACTCCCCAAAACAATGATGTTTCGCCTGAATTCATTGTATCTTTAATTTTGTCTGACAATTGCTCCTCTATTTGCTCTGCTTCTTGCTCCACCTTTTCTTCACAGATGAATTTTAGGATCTCAACATTCAGTTCTTCATCTGTCATCTGTGAAATGCATACTCCTGAAATATCAATGTGAGAATGTAAAGAAATGTCAGGTTTTGGGTCTTCATCCTCTGATCTGAGTGAACTGATTGGCTTAGGTAGATCGTCTTCAAACATTAGTTCAAAGCATTCTCCAAGATCTGCATTCTGAGGATGGAAAGTTTCATCCTTCCTTGTTGGTGCAGTTAGTACAAGAAACTCAGCTTCTTCATCCTCGTCAGAGTCAGAATAATAAAAATCAAATTGAGACTTTGTTGGTGCAGGTTCATGAACTGATACCTCTGATTCTTGATACTGCTCAGCCTCGTCCTCTGTTATGATGTCATGATGGATCTCTGGACATTCGAAGGCTTCTTCAGTATTATTTGAATTTGCTCTGTGAGATATGTAATTCAGGTGGTCTGTTAATTGTCTAACTTGATTTGTCATCCTCTGTATAGACTCTGGGTTACTCTGAATTTGTGCATCAAATTGAGCTTCCATTTCTTTGAACCTATCTTTGAGCATGTCATTCAACTGATCTTCCTTTGATGGATCTGGTTCTTGATGAAGATCGTAGATTGGTGGTGGATAAGATGGAAAATGTGATGATTCTTCGTACCTTGAATGATTCCAAAAATTCTGCCACTCTGAAAGGTATATACATTGATCGCTCGGGTGGTTACCATCACATATTACACATCTCCCCATTTCATTCTGATGAGCAAATGTAGTATTGCTTGATTCTGACTTCCAGTGATAGTTGTTGGGCTGGACAACAGGCCTCAGAAAACCGGACTGTTGCTCCCGGATTTGGGGTGTATCTTTTTCTAGTAAAGCTCGTAATTTTTCAAAATGTTCCATTTTTTAATCACCTGAAAATAAAAGAGAGAAATAAAAAAATTACAGATAAAAAACAAAAAAAAATAGATACAAGTAAATTAGATAGCTTCAAAATTAATAACTCAAGAAATATAAGTCCTCGGCAACGGCGCCAAAAACTTGACCGGCGTAAACACACACGTATAACGCAAGCGCACGTATCGTTCAAGTAGTATAAAAATATCGATCCCACGAGGACTTAATTCCTACTGTTGTTATTAATTGTTGATACTATTTATTTACAAATATCTAATTAAAGGAGAAGTGAATTGATTATTTGAAATGATTTGATTTGTAGAGTTGCTAAATAAATAAATAAATAAAAAGACAAAAGAAAATACTAAGGAAAATAAAAAGACTCAAAGATCTAGGTTGTTAATCTTTCTAATATCAATTAAAAGATGAAGTAGTTAAATCATAGTTGGGTAAATTATTGAATTATTAATCTGGAACACTAAATTATGTAAAAGCCTATTTCGAATGATCATTTACAAATACCTAGTATAATCCAATTGAACCATATGTCTATGTCAATTAAATTACCTAGATTCATTAAGGTTAAGTACCAATTATGACTACCCCCGCCCGACAGGTATATGTCTATCCTGTAAGGAAATCTATTAAAGGGTTATCTATCCTTAAGGAAGATCGTGGGTTGTTGAGACTAAGTTCTTAAACTTAAAATCCCTATGTCTAGTTCATTTTAAGTTTACCTAATCAATTTTATTAATGGCCAGTTAATAAAAAGCATTAAGAATATGACTCAACAAATAACTCTTTAATTACCCAAACTATAATCTAACCCTTTTAAAACCGATGATATTAGATTTTATCACAACCCTAGATATTTTACTTAGTTACTATACATAATTAAAACTGATAAAAACTTAAAAGACATAAAATGAAATTGCAGAAAGTAATTAAAATAAATAAATGAAATGCTAAGGTAAAAGGAAATAACTTCTACTATATACTATTTAGATATCTCCCATAAAATAATAATATATTAACTTGTGATATTTTAAACCAACCGTCCAGAATGGCGGTATCCTGATTAAGTCAAATTCAAATATACCAGCCATAAGGCGGAACAGAAATATAAACTTAAACCAACCGTCCAGTGTGGCGGTATCCTCATTAAGTCAGGTTAACCAGATTAAATTAAATAACCAACCGTCCGGAATGGCGGTATCCTTTATTAATATGATTTTAAATAGTTTATATATCATATTTTAAGGGAGATTAATCTAAAAAGTAATAGTAAAAGAATTACCTTATTACCTCAGCATGAAGAGGTTACCCCTTCATTGATGGATATAATTACTACTACAAAGCGTAAATAAAACTGAATAAAAGAAGAAAATATGATGAACTCTCTATTATATAAGTATTTACAGAGGATTTTGTACATTTGAAACTAAAAATTCGAAATCTATTTATAGGCAAAAAAATTTAATTTTTTATTATTATTTTTCTGATATTTTATTATTTTATTATTTTTCTGATTTTTATTATTTTATTATTATTATTTTTTGAATCGCTGAAATTTCGACACGTGGCATGGTGTGCTAAAAAAGACGGCTCGTTGAATCTTTGACACGTGGCAGACGCCCAAAATTACCAAAATACCCTTTGCGTCGGGACGTCCAAAATTACCAAAATACCCCTTTTGCCAAATTTCACAGTTTTGCTCCAAATCACCTCCAGAATGTCTTGAAATTTTATTTCGGTGTCGGGACAAAATTACCAAAATACCATTTGTGTCGGGACGTCCAAAATTACCAAAATACCCTTTTTGCCAAATTTCACCAAATTTCACAGTTTTGCTCCAAATCACCTCCAGAATGTCATGAAACTTTATTTATCTACAAAATAACACAAAACACATCAAAATATTCACAAAACTCAAGAAACTATACAAAATATTAAGTTAAATGAGTGGGAAATAGTGATAGTTTTACCACTCATCAGTTAGTAAGAGAGCAACACCCAAACCAAAAGTATTAGTGGTGATACCCTAACCTGTCAAAGAAAATGGAGCTTCCAAAGAAGAAATAACTTAAGAGGTTTGAAAACCTGAAATAATTAGAGAATATATTATTATCACAAAGATAAAATACATGACTGATAAGACCTTTTGATAAAGCAGAGGATTTATTAAAGCATTAGGAAATTTAAGTAACAGAGCAAAGCTTTGAAAGGAGAAATAACAAAGAGAGCATGAGCCTTAAAGGGAATTCTCAGTAAATGATAGCATGATCAATAATCAGAAGATAAATCAGAAGTAAAGTTAGAAATAGTAACACATAACTAATGAGACCCCCATAATCGAAAAAGAGACTTCATGATTAGCAGCTCCACCCAGCCTCGTTAGGTAGTAACAGTAAGCGATAAGACTTCGACATTCATCTTGATGCGTCCCCAGAAATAAATAAACTTATGGCGTATTATAATATCCTATGAGGTATGGTAAGAGAACTTTAAAAGATAATACCTCTCGGATAAGAAGACATAAACATAGATCACAAAACTTTTCAAGTATAGAAAAGAGCAAAAAAAAGAGACGAAAAGAACTTTAAGTAAAAGGTTTGGAGGTGGAACTGTCATGATAAGACGACAATATGAAAGAATACTAGATAAGAAATGACATAAGTGCATAAGTATTAAGATTAGACTTTCGATTTTTAGGTTTAGTAGAACTACAGAATGACTATGAATGCTTAATATCAGACCTTTTCACAGAATCGTAAAGTGCATAACATCAAGCTTTCTCAATGTTGGAATAAGACTGGAATTCTATTAGATAGAAATAGAAGGAAGGTAACGAGTATAACCAATGAGTTCCCACTCAATGTACCTAGTACAAACAAGGTAAAGTATGACCTGAAAAAAATTTATTGAGAGCATGATATAAAGGAACCAAGGAAACTGGTATAGATATTAACCAAAAATTGAATCATCCTCGTCGACATCAACATTAAGGATATACATCTTTCTTTCAAGCTTTGATTACATATTCCGCACTAGTATACATATAGTTGACATAATAATAATTTATTTCCTTAAGTTTTGATCAATTAGAAGAAGACCGTTAGAAAAATATCAAGAATTAATATCTTGGATTTAAGAGATATCGAAAAACCGTGATGGTAAACTTAGAGCATATAAGAGCTTGATCATGAACTACAAGGTTTTAAGCCCTAGAGATAGATAGAGATACAAGAACATGGAGGTCGGAACTGATAGTAGTTAAAACTCAGCAAAGAGAAATAGAAAGTTAAATAGATAAATTAGGATGAAGAATTCTAGGATCAGATCGAGCATTGGAGCTAAGGTAATATCTAGTAAGATTATTCTTCTATGCACTTACACCCACAATTGAAGCAGGATATAAAAAAGCCTAACCATAGAGAATATTAGTACATCTAAAAACTAAGAAGTACTAGGAATAATAAAAAAAAAAACAAGGCAAGATAAGTGATAAGGTTATGTGTAGTAGAACACTATTTTAAGACATTGTTGTGGTAACGCATTTTAAACAACACATTCTTCTGAGAGAGTTAATACTGCATTTTTTTTTTCCTGTAATTGAGTTTTATGACTAATACCGAAATTTGCGCAGTAGATTCAAAGTGTAGTAGAGAAACCTTGGCATTTGACTGAACACATATAATGTTACTTATTAAAGAGAGAATTAAAATGTCTATATTAAATCAAGGGGTGAAGAACTTTGAGGTGTACATAAAACATAAGAAAACGAAGGTCAGTGAACTTGATTGGTATTAGAGGAGATGAAAGAAGAATAATGAAAGGAAGGAAATATGAGACAACATCTAGGTAGCATGGATCGACAGTGTCTAGATGGTGAATGTTATAGGAGCTACAAATTGAAGAATAAATAGTTTTAGTAAAAGATAAGCTTAATTCAATTATTATTATGTCATTGTGAGAGTTTGCAAGAATTGGAAAAGAAAATGGTGTGAATTATGTTTCCCTAGCTAGAACAAAGATTTCATGGTGAATTCGGTTATACATGGAACTAACAAAGTAATTTTAGGATTTGATAGGTTATTGAAGGATTGGTTTCCAGTTAGTTGCCTATTCAAAAGGAAGCTCCAGACCATTATGATATTAGGATGAAGATACATTACCTAATTTTTGATATTTTGTTTCGAGAACGAATCATTTTAAGGGGGGATAATTGTAATGTCTGAAATTTTACACGATAGCTAAAATGAATTTATAGTAGCCCGAAATATAATGGTGAATCGGATTAGAATTTTCTCAAAATATAATTGTGTTAGGGGCATATTACAGGAAGGTTAGGACTTTCATTGGCTTAAGGATATCATATGAAATTAATATATGTAGAGGTATATAAATAAAATAATTTGAAGGAATTTAGTAAACGGACCTACTAGGCATATTCCATCATTTTTCTAAATACACCAAGCCTAAACTAAGCCAAGTCCATTACCCTCCTCAATTTTGGCCCAATAATTCTAAATATCTCTCAAGCCCCAAAGCTTCTCTAGAAAAAAAACTAAACTAATCAAGAAAAGAAATAAAAACTACCCAACTTCAAATTCTTGGCAATGGCCAAAATTGAGGTAAGAGAAGAGAGATAGAGATTTCCAATTTTCACAAGAAATTTGGTAAAAGAATAGAAAGAATCCAACACAAATCAAGTTTAGAAAGAAGAAAGCAAGGCTTGTGGACTCTAATGGAGAAGAAGAAAAGGGATTCAAAGTAAGAAATCTTGACCTAAAACTTGGATTGTGGAGTTTTGATGGAATGATGCTATATTAGTGTTGTTGGCATACTAGTGATTGTATCAAAGTGGATAGTGAACTAGGAAATTGACTTTATTAAGAAATGCCTAAATTTATGAAATCCTAGATATTGAGCTAAATTAAGATTCATGAGATTATAAGGTTACCTTGATGATGGTATGTTGGTATAACATGTATGAATGTTAAAATTTAAAGAAATATTTGTGTGAAGGTTGTAGAGTATGGGTATTAGTATTGCATTTTGGAATTTGGCGGTGGAGAGTTGAATGTTGGCCTGTAATCAGGCCAATATCACGACGAATATATGTTAGCGTCGCAACACCAGGTTGGTAGATGCCTTTTATTTCAGGTCTGGTCGTAAGGGCGTCGCGACGCTATAGTAGCGAGTCGCGACACAAGTGCAACGTTGTGACGCTCAACCCCTGTTGTCGTGACGTAAAACATTAAATGTTTTCTATTTCAATCTTTTCGTTGGAGCGTCGCGACGCAAAAGGCTTGGAGTCGTGACGCGTAACAAGGTCAGTTTTAGTACATTTCACTTTCATTCTAGGATGTTAGAGGTCACTCTAAGGGTTTCATATTTGCATAGCATAATACTTCATGCAATGATAATAGTTTAGTTAAATCAGAAGCTTAGATGAGTTCTTATGCATGTCAGCATAGTGATGAATGTTAAATAAACATCCTCAATTAACATGTTAGCTATCCCGACTCGCACACAACATGCATGAGCATCCACTACATCCATTATCTGATTGGCTTCTTAGTTTAAATAAGCTAACCATACTCGAATACAGGACGAATTAGCTTTTCCGCAGGAGACTCCCCAGTCGCATCTAGGATCAAGGGCAATAGAGGTTAATTTGTGAGTGGATATCCTATTATGGAGTTAGCCAAGTTGATTTTCAGTTATATTATGAATGAGCATGTTTAAGAAAGATTTGATTTTAAAAGCATGATTTTTATGATTTTGGAGGCATGAGAAAAAAACTCACCTCAAATGTAACTTGGAATTGATGGATTCGGAACATGTGCACATGCAGATAAGGACTATGGGGACAGCGATACGTAACACCCCTAGATCCTAGTTCAGGACTAGGGATGACAGATGCTTCTAAATCCTAGATTTGGGGTCATAATGATGGCATGGATTTAAGGACAGTAATACGTAACGCCCCTAATACACTAGTTTAGGCGTATGGGAGGACAGGGATACATAACGCCCTCATACGTAAGGTTTTCTACAGATTCTCAGATTTTCCAAATATATAATTTTCAGATATAGCAGTTTATGAAAGAAGTTCAGAAAGAAGAGTTTTATAAAAGAATTTAGTTTTATGGAAAATCTCAAAGTTTTACAGAAAGAATGGATTTCCAGAATAGTTTTACAAAAGGGAATTGTTTTCAAATAAGAAAAGAGTTTTCTGAAATGATCAGCTTCTATAAATATTTTCGACTTCAGAACCATGAATTTATCATAAAACATTACAGTTTCTGTTTTAAAATTTTCCACTAACTAGGTTGTTCAAAAGATCTAACCCCCCTCATTCCTTGTGTTTCTGTTTTGCAGGTTTACCTTGAGAACTAGCTCAAAAGGATGGATACTGATGGCAGTTAGTAGAATGTTTGGGTTCACCTAGTCAAGTCAGAGATACAATTCAGTCAGAGTCAAAGTAAAGTCATATATGAGACATTTGTATAGTAAAGATTATGTTAAAATATCCATGACAGAGTTATATAGTGTAATATTATTGTGTACACAGTTATGAGTATTAAGATGCATTTTATGATGTGAAGTTAGGCAATGACCCTTGTGCATGAGTTTGTATTCGAGATGAGATTAATAGTGGTGATCACAGTCAACAAGTCAAAGTCTCAGAGGGATAGGTCAACCTATTCAATGCCGGTAGCATCTTCGAAAGGAGGATGCTACAATTAGTCAAAATTTGAATATGCCCACTCAGTCGAGTGGAGTGACCTTCATATAAATAGTGTGGGTTATCCGAATTTCTCTTGCAATTCTCTGCCTTATTAGTATCATATATGGATTTCTTCCTTTATTAGGATATGCCTTCCCTTGCTCTTATATCGTTAAAGGCTCTGTTTGGTGTTGCGATTAAAAAAAGTGTGGTAAACAAACAATGATTCATAAACGGTGTTATAAAACTTTGATTTATACAACCAAAAAAAAAATATTTAATTTTACAGTGTGCTTTTTAAATATTTGGATGGTGGGAAAATTTAAATTTTTAACTTTTGCAACACTCAATTTTTAAAAGAAATCACGATTAGTAATCATAATTTCTTTTCATTAACCAAACACTTCAAAAATTATATTTTGGCCCAATCACAATTTTTCATCTGACCACATATCGAACAGAACCAAATTCGTATTCCTCTTCCTTTCTTATTTAGGAAACCGACATCGTAGTAATATTTCTTTAATAAGTGTTTAGTGTCTTCGGATTCGACCTGATATATCTTGGTATTCTGCACACTGACCATGGGATCGGATTTACCACGCTCATATTTTGGACTCGACAAAACCCCATTTTAGGCTGAGTTTTGAGTTTAAAGGGCTTTCGCCATTGGGCCCAAGGTCCAGACGAAAATCCATCACCGACAAGAATAAATTAGAGGAGATTTTGGAGTTACTCTTATATATGCAGTATGCACCAAGTATACTCAAATCTCAATAATTAATCATGGGTATTGAAAATTGCTTAATATTTAATACATGCATATGTAGTATATATTGCGTGCGTCTAACATCAGGATTCAGGAGCAAGAATAACAACATACAAATAACATGGCTATGTAAGCATGAATAATATAAGCAAAGTTGACAAATTTGAGGCTAGCACTGGATTCATTAGTTGCAAGGAGTGAATTTGCAGGTGACGTTGCCGGAGCCGGAATTGGCCCTCATGAACCGAAGAGCAGTAAGAAGTACATTCCGAGTAGAGCCCATCAATGCAAAGTTGATATGTGTGACAACACTTGCTGAATTGTAAGGGAATTGAAGACTATTGTAGGAGTTGAGAAGAGCAGTTGTTGCTTCCCTTAGGAGTGTCCTGTAGGGATCTCCTCTCCCTTGTAGCCCTTGCCACAATGTTATATCGTTCCCATATCGCCTTCCTGCAAGTGGTCCGAAGATAACTGCTACTTTGGTATCTTGGTTCAGTATCCTCCAGTAGCATTTGTACTCTGGCATTCTCCACTTCCTGGCAGAGCACAAAACCATTCATGGGGTTATCAGAAGAAACAATAATAGTATACGCTGCAAGTTAGAAGAAACTGTTAAATCACTAACCGAATTTTACCAAAGGAATTAATTTCGTCAGTAATCACGTATGGTTTTTAATTAAAATAAAAAATAAAAATAACCAACAGAATTTTTATTGACAATATAACGACGGATCCATTAATTTATGACGCCATGTATTAGCGTCGAAATATCAACGTGTACTGATGAAATTAATTCATCAACAAATTACCTGCAACACAATTCGACGGTAAAATTATCAACAATGCGATCACCATTTAAAGACGGAATATCCCTCGTTAATTTATCGACGAAAAATAAAATTCATTGATAAATATTTAATAAGAAATCATTTATCAACGGAATTTGGTATTCCATCGATAAATTCGATTATAGGTGAAATTTCGGTATTAATCCTGTAATTTTTTATAGTGGGAGGTCTGATCGATAGCCTACGCTTGATTCGAAAAACCTTAATAGCAAAAGAAACGAAAACGATAAATTATAGAAGGTGTTTACGAGACAACCCAGGATCCTCTCGTGAAAACTCCAGCTTTGCCCTTGTAGCCTGTGCCTCTGCTGCCGGGTCGAGTAGAGTAGTCGTGACACACACAACAGTTGTATGGATTGGCCTTTTGGGTTCCTATATATTAATTAACTCATGCCCTGATTTTCATACAGTGTGTGAATCATATGTAGAGTCTGTTTTCCTAGTAACATTTTTAGAGCTGAATTATGTTGGACATGAATGTTTTCTAAGAAACTGCATGCTAGCTTAGCTTGCACGTGAATCCACACATGTGGAGCAAATCCAGCTTCAGTAAGTTTGGCTAGTTGGAATTGATATGGAATTGTGCTATATTTGACTAGGATATAAAAAATTTAGTACTTACTGATGTGGACATGCTGTTGCCTCCACAAACGGCATAGGTGGCATTGGAGGCAGGGGAGGGATGGTGGCAAAGGTGGGAATCGAGGCATTGGTGGAAGCGTGAAAGGCGGAGGAGACCTTGGGGGTGTGACAGGTTCCGGAGGTGTGGTTGGTGGAGATACCGGATTAGCTGATTTTGGGCAAAATGACACTGGCTGAGCAGGCTGAGTGAGCAAAGAATCCACAGCATACATTTCCATATCAAACATCCTAAACATTAGCCTAAGATTTTGGGCAGGACCAGCAGCTGCACCACAACCTGTAGACCCTTGTTCACTGCCTGATGATACCTGAGCAAAACAGTTACTCAAGTTTGGGGTGCCATCAAATCTCATTACATAGCTTCCAAACATATTTGTTGTCTCTTCCCTTGACATTGTTGTTTCCCCATTGCTATCAGCACAGGTGACCCTCACTTTAATTCCTGCAAAACCCAATCTGCCAAGTATTACTTATTCAAGATTGCAAAGAAATTCAAGAGCTAAAAACATTACATTACATGTAATTGGGTAATAAGTATTGAGGGTTATGGAGGAAATATACAACAATGTTTCTTTTTTTTTATATGAACAAAATTGGTAAAGACGATCTCGAGTACTAATCACATCAAGGTTGCTGGGTTAGTTTTTTTGAGTTTAGACTTTGGAAAGGTTGAGAGTAAAGAGTAAAAATAAAATAACATAAACTATTGGACATAAACTATGAGAAAACAGAGCAATATATGATGAAAATAATGCATCTTAGTGGTAATGGATCTCACCATAAATGGGATAATCAAACAGAGATCTCTGGCCATCTTTGCATTGGTCACAAAAGACAGTGCCAGTGACCATGGCATTTGCTTGAGCTCCATGAATGGCTGCTGCAGCTACGAGAAATGCAGCAAAGAGAAGCCTGTGTGACCAATCCATGAACTTGAAAGTAAGTGAAAAGAAAGAACTTTTTTTCTGTAACTGATCTTGCTCTTCACAGAGGAGCAAATTAATAATGAGTAGTGATCTTTCTTTTTCAACTCTCAACTGCCTCTATTTATGAGTGTTGAAAATTTGTTCTTTACAAACTAAAATGAGCATGAATGTTATGGCACTCGGCCATTAACTCTTACTTCTTTTTTAATGTGGCATTACAAAATGAGTAGTTGGTTTCAAGTATAAACATTAGTTATTGAAATTAAACGTCAAGGTTGAAGAAAAGAACAATGTCATGCCATTCTAATTCATACAAATTAATGGTGAAAGTATTTGCATTAAATTTGGGTGGTTGCTTAACAACTACACATATGACTTGCAATTATATGAATGATACTTTTTGTGTATTGGTGACAAACTGGTAGTTGTAATGCAATGTTTTTAACTTCGTCTGTGAGGAATGTTATGATAGGAAAGGCCCTTAACTATCTTATGGAGGCTCATAATGTGAAAGCTATTTAGGCTTCTTCACAACCATATTGGATCTATCTCTCATATTAGACTGTTAAAAGCAGTAGATTTTATGTACATAATTAATACTGGCGTGACACATAGAAGCACTATTAAAATTAAATACTTTTCTCATCTCAAGAAGTGCTTTTGTAAATTTCAATCAAATATACCAATGGATAAAGAAAACACTTCAACTATTTATGTAATAATGTTATTGTAATTTTCCACATCGCTAGTGAGGAGAATCCTTAACTAACATATAAATTATGGACTCCCCGAACCTAATAGATACGTTTTGAGTTGCAAAGCTCAATAACAAATCCTTAAAGGGTTGTGTGCCCAAAACAGACAATATCTATTGGATTGTTAGGTTTGGGCTGTTTACCATAATATCCCACATCTATTGGGTTGTTGGGCCTCGGCTCTTTACAAATGGTATCAAAACTTCCTCATCAGAATCCACTCACGATGGCTATTATTTCATTCCGTTCTGTTTCCGATTGCCTGTAATATCTCACATCTCTAACAAGAAGGGTCTAGAACTAGTATATAAGTCATTGACTCTCTTAACTTAATAGACGTGTTTCGGATGCAAAGTAATAACAAATCCGTGATGAACTGTGCCAAAAACTTGGATTGTTAAGCCTCGACTGTTACAGTTATTACATCCTCCTTTATGGCTACTAGTTGGCTCAATTTGCAAAGAGGCTTGTTGTTTAGTAGTGGGCTAATGTCAATAATTTCAAATCCCCTCATGGGGGACTCATAATAAATTTCCCACCCACAAATACATTGAGGGTGGATATATCTCCCAAAATATTAGAGAGTTGATACCTAGGCATGGGGTAGAGTCTCACTGATCTTCAAGTAATATTTGATAGATCTATAGGTTGTGCAATAAATTGATGATTTGGACTTTAAAGAGCAAAATCTTCAGAAACGAACAGAAGGTCAACTATCAAATTAAAATCCCACAAATATTAATATTGATTATTGAGATGGAATTTACAACTACTTGACATAATGCCAATGATAATGAATAAATGAATTAAGAATCTCTAAATTTAAGTTTTGAAAGCATTTCAATTAGCTTATGTTTGCAACTGTTGCGTTTCTACTCAACTTTTGGAATCAAAGATGTCTAGCTCACTTGCACTTAATGGCTAATGTTTTTTTTTGCCCCTATAATAGTGGTAGATAGAAGAAGCCACGAACACCTATAATTCAACTATAGATAAATGCTGCAAAAATTCCAAGCATTTATATGCTTTATGAGCAAAACCATGGAAAAAAATTAGAGCAGCTAAAGAGTGGCAACCGTTTCATCAAGTGATAGTACAAATGATGGACAATAATTAAAGCCTACATCTTACCTAACTTCAATTAAAGCAGAGACGTGGGCAGCTCTTCAGCCAGCCGTGTTATAGGATGAACTTTTTGCCGGTGATTTGGTGTCAGTTGGCCGTAAAAGTTGCAACAAGCATTAGTGATTAATTTTTTTTTTTTGAAATATTGAAAATCTCGCCGTTAAATCATTCAATCAGGACTTAAACGGAGAAAGTAAAATCTCTCACTGTCAAACACTCTTATAAGAAATACACCCCTGAACTCGAATTCAAAACCTGACAATCAAATCTAAAGTCATTTGACACTAAACCACACCTCTTACGGACATCATTCATAAACATATGGAACTTACGAATAATGATACACATAAATAACTAAATTATCTATCACAAGACACATGAATGTGTACTTTGGGTGTATGTTTAGCATTATTCTGAACCTATACATCAAGCATCCATTTAGACATTTTGTCAAACACCTTTGAACAAAAATCCCCACTCTAGAGATGAGAACGAATCTTATCAGGGTGTCGAATCCTAGCAAATCTCTTGGGATGTTCAAAAACGCTTTTTTCGCAAGTGAGAGAGATTGCTTTATCAATAGAACAGTGGCCTTTTACTATTTTCACGTTTGGTTCTCAAGGCCATAATTAGTGCTGTTATTATTTTTTATTTTTTATTATTTTTTTTTTTTGAAATCGTTGGAAACCCCGCTACCAAACCACTCATTCTGGGCCGCGGCGCAGGTAAAACCCCCGGCTGCCCCAGGCTCTTACAAGAAGTTGCACCCCCTGGATTCGAACCCAGAACCTCAAGGTGAGATTCTGGACCCTTTACCACCAATCGCCAATCAACAGTTTGCTCTCCTTAAAATTATTATTCCTGTTCAATAAGTTCATAGCAAAAACATAGAACAATGCAGTAAAAGGATCAATATTTACCCATCAAGTAGACCCGGCCATTGATTTGGTTCAATTCCGAAATGTTCTGAGACCGAATCATATCATTCCGGTTCAGTTACAATTCCACAAGACTATGGAACCGAAAATCGAAATCGGAGCAGATAGTTCCGATTCCATGTATTTTTTTTTTAAAAAAAATAATTTTAAAAATTGAAAAAATAATTTAAAAAAATTTGTAGTGGGATATTATTACAATTAAATATAATAAAAAATTAATAATTTTTAATTAAATTTAAAACTTAAATTAAAAATAAATTTAAGAACTTAAACTTAAAATTAAAAAAACTTAAACTTCCTACCTATCCTCTTAGGGTAAAAGGAATCGAATATCACGTAGTTCCATTTTAATTTTTTAAAATAATTAACCCATTTAAATTATTTAGAGATTTAACATAATAATATAAAAAAAATAAAATTGTTGCATGAAGTCGTTGGAAGACCCGACCACGGTTCCGATTTGGAACCGAAACCAAACTAATTGAAACCGGAACCGAAATTTTTCGTTTCGGTTAGGGTTCATCCCTGACTGAACCGAACAGAACCACTGGAATCAGACAATTCTCTACAATTCTTTCACATAAGTATTCCGAAAATAACACAATTTCTCATTCACAATTTCTACAATTCTCTCATTCTCAATTCTCTCATCTCCAATTTCTCATTCTTAATTCTCTCATTCTTTAATATTTATTTAATAAAAAATGACAATCTAATCTGAGAACACCATGACCAATGTGCTAACTCAAGAAAACGGTCCTAATATCGGTACACAGAGAAGAGATGTTAAGTATCGTTCCTCCGATATTTTCAAAATTCATTTTCATTTACTCGAGTCTAAAAATGAAGGTCCAAAATACTCTCATGACTTTGAAAACTTATTCGACAATACATCTGCAAGTGCAAGTGGAACTAGAGCTGAAGGATCAACAGGCACTGATAATGACGAGTGATCAGTAAATAATTGTAAATTGTAATGGGAAACTATGTTAAAAATGTAATGAAACTATGTGAGCTTTGATTCCTCTCACCCCTGGAGGATACGTAGGCAACTTAAGTTTTTTAAAATTTAAGTTAAAGCTCTTTAATTTTATTTTTAATTTATATAATCTAAATTCAAATTCATAATTTTAAAAAAAATTTTTAATCTCATTTAAAAAAAAAATCATTATTAATATTAAAAAAAAACCAAATGGAACTGGAACCAGACGGTTCGGTTCCAGCTCCGATTCCACACTTGTGGAACCAGGAACCAGCCGGTTCGGTTAGAACCGGGCTGGTGGCCAGGTCTAGCCGTTGGCCTGTTATTCCTTGCAACATTTGAGCCCACCGGAATAGTGGAACCTTACGGTTCGTTTGAACCGTAAAGTTCCGGTTCTTATTTAGGAACCGGATGGTTCCGATTGAAACTATCTGATTCCTCTAATTTCACTAGGGCTCGAAATCAATTCTTATTCCTGAACCGGAACCGAAATAGGACGATTCCGAACGAGAACATTGACTGGGTCTATCAACAAGCATCCAAAGCTCAAAAACAACGGGCACAATCATTTGTAAAAACCATCGACTAAATAATATCCCTCGGTTTATTAGAATACTGTTTCAAAACAATAGAGAACCATAATCACAATGACCTATCTAAGAAGATTGCACTCGTAAACAAAAAAATCCAGGATCAGATCAAAGAAAAAAATACCATTAACACAAATAAATTTATGGTTTATACCCACTACAACAAGCCAAATTAGCCAAACCAGTGCAACCATTTAAGACCTACCGAAATTATCTATTAACGTCATCTCGACGTAGTAAAAGTCATGAAAAAGATAAATAAATAACAGCCACTAATCGAAGAACATTAGCCTTTCAAAAAGTTCAACATTTCCTTCCATTGCATTTTGTCAATCTCTACGTTTAAATCTCTTCGGTATGTCCATTTTCTGACTTCTCTTATGTCCGTTCTCAGATTCATTTTCAGCCTGTCCATTTTCAGCACTGGACCGAAAGACAACATATTAGGTCCAGAGTGGGAGGTTATCATCAAATTCAGCAAACACATAATCAGCAACCACAGATATAAATCCACGTATTCACTGTACATGTACACAACAGAATTGATGTTCCTTCAAATTATAAGAAAAAAGGAGAACACAGTTATCTAGCTTCAGAACCCAAATTAAATCAACAAAAATAAAGGTAAACACCAACCACATATTGCCAACGAAACAATGCATCTCAACTAAACACAGAGACAAAAAAGCTAGATGAACTTGAGCATTCAAACATAAAAACAGGTTGAATTTACTGCTAAGTCTCGTCGTCTGCAATACGAAACCTAGAGCCACAATATGATCATTCCTATTCTTTAACATCAGTAGTTGATATTTAATATGAAAATAATAATTTAATATTACAAATTTTGAAATATGATATTTTACTAGACCCAGCCACGGTTCCGGTTCCAAATCGGAACCAAACAGGTTGGACCGGACGGTTATGGTTTCAACCGGTTCCGAAATCGAAACCGTAATATTTCGGTTCGTTTAGAATTCACCCCTGATCGAACTGAAATAGAACTGCTGGAATCGTTTTACTGTTCTAATCGGAACCAAACGGTTTTGATTGGAGCCGTAGGGCTCCCTAATGGCTAGCCATCGTTGCTCCCTGACCTATTTTCCAAAAAAAAAAAAAGTTAAAAATCAAATTACTAAATTACCCTTAATAACATTAATAAAACGGCTAGTTTTAGGTGTTGGGATGTATGCCCTAAAGCTACATGTAATGTAAACAGTTTTATATGTTTTGAAATAAAATGATGCATTATTCATTTATCAAAGTGTTTGTTTTAATTTTGCATATTATAAATTATTTAATTACCCTAGATTACTTATGTACCTTCAGATTTAGTATATGAGTGTCATATCCAAGAGGATTTAAGTCTGAAGTTAGTAATCTTCAATAGTCTATAGAGAGCAAACAAAATGGGTACTTAGTGTGTGGTTTATCTATAACTGCGGTTCATTCTATATTTATATGGCGACCTTGATCCGGGATCGTCCATGTAGAGACATGAGAATGGAGACACCTTGTAGGATGTGATCATACAGGACTGGACCTAGATGGAAATAACATTATTATAATATCCGTTAAACAAAGAAAGTCATTTTGATATACTAGATGGTCATATATGGATTGATCTTAATCATAAGTGTACTACGAACTCCTGCATGGCAGGCTATGTCCTTTGATTTACAAATATGAGGTTGGTGTAGCAGTCCCGACCAATACCTACGTACTTTGGGGGCATGGTCTGCTGTGTAGCTAGGAACGTTTTACATAGATATGGAGTTCACTCCGTCTTGCGAGAAGTAGAAGAGTATATTCCTTAAGGGTCGATTCGGTGCTTGAACAGTTAGAGCGCTCAAGTCTTTCTATTACGAATAGAAAGATTAAAATTCATAATGGTTATAAATAAATCATTCATTAGAGAATCAATGGCACTTAAGGTATAAATAATTAGAGGAGTATAACGGATATTATGACCCGGCTCTAATTACGAGATACTCGTGAAGGGTCAATTCGTATGTAGTGACTATATCGATGGACATCTCGGCTTAATAATCATATACGACAACGATAGTGCAACTTTGAGTTTTTAGTGGAATAACCCAGAGTTAATAATTCGAAATATTTGATTAAGAGCTTAATTGATATTTCGAGATTATTGGAGCTCGGAACCGTAGGTCCATTTGGTCCCCATTCTAGCTTGATATACTATAGCAGATTTAGTATAATTGGATAGTCCAATTATATACTCACAAAGGTATAAATATTATTAATATGATTAATAATGTTATTATATCATACTTGAAACTTTATATTAAAAGTTAATATATGGTTTTATTAAATCTATGATATTTAAACATATGTTATTAATTATATAAGATATAATTTAATGAAAGGCTAAATTTGGAATTTCTAAATTTTGGGTTTTGGAAACCCTTGAATATTTTGGTAGTTACACTTTTTGAAAGATAATTACGCCTTTTATTTTTGTAACATATCTTTTATTATGGTAATTAAATTTGGTGTTACAAAATTAATAAAAAATACACGTGTTGGCTGAATTTGTGAATGGGTGAAGGGGAAAATTTATGTTTTTTTTGGAAACAAATAACCCTAGGTATAAAAAGAAGATTATTTTTCTCTTTGCCTAAGCCATACATTCTAACCCTAGCCTCCATCTTCTTCTTCTTCATTCTCTATCAAAAGTTGAGATAACAAAAGAAAGAACAAGAAGAAATAAAAATAAATACAAAGTGTGCTTAAATCTCTAAAACGTTTATGGATTATTTTGTGAGTCTTGCCCACACAAGCTTCCGTTAGTAACGAGATATAGTTTGGAAGATTTTGTGGTGCCGTAAAAATCATCATCTTCATCTCAGTCTTGTTGTACTCGACAGTGAGGCTTTGTTTTGCTCACTATCACCCGTTTACTTGATGAAACAGAACTCGGTTTGGTTTCGTTTTAATCTAGTTTTTTTGGGGGAACATTATGTGGTGTTTTGAGGCTTTGTTGGGGCTGTTTTCAAGTGAAAAATCAGAACTAAAACACAGCCATAGTCCATGCATTTCAGGGGCTGTTTCTGTAGTACATTGGGCGCGAATCGTGTCCAAAATAGTCCAGTTTTTTTCCGGCTGTTCGGGGCTGTTTTCGGCCTAGAATTTTGTCTAAAACTGAAGTAAAATTTCAGTGGTGGTGGCAATAACATTCGACAATTCAAATGGAAGGGCAGGAAAAATTTTCTAGTCTGATCCAAGTGCCTAAGATGTTTCCGCTGCGCAAGAAAAGCATTTCCTACAATTGGCGTCGAGAGCCAGGTTGAAAAGTGTTCTTAATCCTTCTCTTTTTCATGTAAAGTTACTGTTTTTAATATGTTTATAAGAGTTATAAATATTGATATGCATGTTTAGATGAGTAGGCACAAAATAATTATCATATGATGAATGGTTATTATTTTTCAAGTGATGAATGGATTTTGCATTGGTCGTAAATTTTTTTGGTTCTTATTTTCATGTTGGTTTTTTTTTTTGGATGTAAGGCCATAAGGCGATAAGGCCATTGTTTACTATTGTTGTATTTTTATTTTCTAATGTAAAATTTCAATTGTTGTAATTTTGAGCACCGAAGTCGTAAAATGAGCCAACATCACCTTGGAGCGTGATTTGAAGACCAATGGATGCCTTGGTTATATTTTGTACTAATTAGATTAGTATAGGAAAAAAATAAGAGCCCGTTCAATGCAAAATATTATTTTTGTTTTATGTATGTTTAATTTGAATTGTTTAAATAACATGTCATATAGCTTAGGGTGCATACTCTTGCATTTCACATCCCATAACATGCTTTAGATGTATTATCATTATAGACATGAAATATGATTTTATGTGATTTAAAATGTTTAAATTAGAATATGATATGCATGAAAAATAATTAATTGGATTAATTGGTTTTAAGGTTTAAAATTTGAATTCTAATATATTGAGTTTAATAAGTGTATAATAAATTTCATTGGTATATATGATGAAAATCGGACATAAATTCTATAGCCGAATTCAAATGGATAGTCATGTGGTCTGCAGTCGGGATACAATTCCACGTACCATTGGATTTTATAACGCACTAAGATTAATTAAATAGTTTAATGTATATCTTGATCATTTTAGTAAACCTAAGAGAATTAAAATTTTAAACAAATTAGTGTTCTAGTATTTTAAAAGTTAAAATATTATAGGTCACTAATACCACTCTAATTAAATTAGTTTAATTAAGTAATACAATTAGTAGAGACTAATGGAATTAGTGATACAAATTTTAAGAGTTAAAATTGGTTGGGTAATTAATAATGTACTAGTGTAAATAAGAGTTATGATTTAGCCGCCATAAATTTATTCACTAGTTATATTAAAATATTAGATATTTTATAAATGGAAACCTTAATTTTCAAGTAGTGACTGGGAGAGGGGTATACGACAGTATATCCCGCGATCTCCATTTTTAGTCCGAAAACGTGAGATTCAAAAGGTGCCTCAAGACGGCTTTGCTTTCATCCCCTACAGATGGTGTCCATTTTGGGTCAGGTTTGGATTCCGAGAGGATAGGGATTCTAGATTTATCTTGTGAACTGATCTACCCTACGGCGTCACTTCACTTGTTAAGTCCAATGATCCCGAAACGGCGGGTCACACTCACAACAGAATAATTAACTGTTAATGAAATTCCTTGATCGAATCAAACAATAGTTGGTTAATATAGGAATACGAGTTATTCCCGTATATATTAGTCGACTGATATTATCTCGATCTATCATGTAAGTACTTGACCTATTGTAGACATTGTATTTTTACTTGAGCCCGATGATGAGGAGGCACTACCTGAAAAGTTACGGAAGTTGTAAAAAAAGAATACCTGAAAGAAGGAAAACCACCAAACCTCAGCCTCGGAGCCACCATGCATCTACCCCTAATTCAGCCATTGACCAAACCTCATAGCCATAGCCCCAACCGCCCATGCAAGCCCATGCCATCCACCATAAACCCCATACAATCCACATGGTCAAATCCCCTCATCAATATTTTCCAATTTAACAAGATTTGAAATCTCACCCTTACCAAATTAACAAGATTTGAGATCCCCTTATCACCATATTTATGAGATTTTATTCTCAAAATAATTTGAGAATATCTCTCCTAAATTTCCATGATTTGTTTCCCTATTTGGAGATCCATTTAAATCATTATAAAAATAGGGACCAAATCATCAACAAGGGGGAGACCTTTGGACGTGAACAACAAAGAAAAAAACCATAGAGCCTCATTTTCTTCTTCAATCACCAAGAAATAGTAAGAAAAAAAACAACCATCACCGAAACAAGAGGAAGACCGAAACCAAAAAAACAAAATCAGAAAAAGCAACGAATCACTGAAATAAAAGGGAAACCAGAAACAACAACTAGACAAAACAACCAAACAACCAGAAAACCAGAGAAGAATTGTGAAACTGAAACAGAGAGACAAACAGCCAAAACCATGCAACAACAGCCCCAAAACCATGAAACATGAGCTAAAAATAACCAAAACAGCAGCAAAAACAATCAAACGGTAGCCAAAAATAACCAAAAACAACAGCCGAAAATAACCAAAACAGTAACCAAAAAAAAAAAACAGTAACCAGAAAACAGCAAAATAGTAACCAGAAAACAGCAAAACAGCAACCAGAAACAGCGAACCAGCAACCAGAAAAAGAAAACCTTGAAACCAAGCTTTGATCCTTCCGGCGACGGCCTAACACACTTCCGAGAAAGAAACTTAAAAGGTAAGACCTGAGGGCACCCTCACCATATTTATTTTTATAGTTCTGGATGTTGTATGCCTGGCTGGATGAGAAATACGTCCAATCGGGAGCGAAGTCCTACATCAAAGACGACTAAATTTCTGGCCATATTTTTTCTTTCTTTGACGTTTCGCTATTCATTTTTTTAATCTATTTATTAACATTTATCGTTATTTTATTATTTCACCTTTATTTTGTTTTGTTTTGTTTTGTTTTGTTTTTTATCTTTTTGTCTATTTATCGTTATTTTATTACTGTGCCTTTATTTTGTTTATTCATGTTGATGATTATGTATGTCATTATCCCTTGTGGTATATCAGATGAAAACCCAGATGTAAATTCCATAGCCGAATCCGAATGGATGATAGTACGGTTTGTACTTGGGATACAACTCCACGTGCCACTCGGGAAATACTCTTATTTTCGTGATTAATCTCTATTCTTGTTTGCTATTTATATATTGATGTTTTCCCTACTTTTGATTGTTTATTATAATTTTCATTATCGCATCTCGTATTCTTAATTTAATGTGTTTTTGGAACTAGGTCATTGTGATTATTATTTTTTTGGGTATGTTGTTACATTTTTATTCACTTTTCTTACATGAACTGCATAAGACTTGGATATACCATTGTGTGAACCCGTCTATTATACTGGCATAAGTAAGGGACCATTCCAAACCCAACAGTTTGAGGTCTTCCTTTGAGGGGTCAGTGCGGTCTTAAATCTTTCCTAATTCACGCTGGGTGGCGACTCATTTATTCTCCGGTTTAGTCATCTGCGGGATAATCCGTACTCTCTACGGGCTGCGAGCCCAACAATGTCATGGTCATCGAGCATCATAGGTATAGCGGTAAACCCCGATTCACTCCTACACCTACCCTATGACGACACTTACTTGTGGGATGATAGATTTCTGTGGCATAGTAATTCTCTTAGGTTTCTAATTCTTTATTCATGGTTCATGTATCATGTTTAATTTTATGCTAAAATTATTTGATGATTTTAATATGCGGTGAATGTTAAATGAATGTTTATATTTTCTTAAAGCCATAGTTTCTCAAATTATTTCAATACTCTCAAATGAAAAATTAACGGGAAAAAACTATGTTAAGTGGAAAAGTAACATGAATGTCATCTTAGCCTGCGAAGACCTAAAGTTTGTCCTGATGGAGAAGTGTCCTCCCGAGTCGGCCAGAAATATTGGCCAATCTGTGCGCGATACCTACCAAAAATGGGTCGCAGCTAATGAGAAAATCGACTGCTACTTGCTAGCAAGGATACCTGAGGTTTATGCTACAAAGGATAAACCTATGGCTTCAACATCTCAGATGATGGAGTTATTACAGGGTATGTTCGGGCAGCCTTAGGAACGTCAATGCCATGAGGCCATGATCTCAGCAATGACTGCTAGGATGAAGAAAAAGACATCAATCCGAAAGCATGTCTTAAGAATGATGACCTATCTCAACACTACCGACACTCATGGAGCTCGCATTGAAGAGCGTAGCCAGGTGACCATGATATGGAAGCTTTTTCGAAAAGTTTCCTGCAGTTTAAAAGCGAAAAGTTTCCTGCAGTTTAAAAGTAACTATGTTATAAACAATTTGACTTTTACATTGACCCAGTTGCTTAATGAGTTCACCCACTATGAGACCATGCTTGTGGATCCTCGTAAGCTCAGTGCTAAGGAAAATATTGTCGAGTCTTCAAAATCTGCAAAGATGAAGAAGAATAGCACTGGGAAGGCTAAGGTACAACTACTTGATATACGTAAAGACCTTACTGAAGGTAATTTTACTATGAGAGTCAGGACATGAGATGCTGTTTCAGTAAAGCAGTGGAAGTTATTAATTTTCAATTTTTCAAATAAATTGAATTTATACCAAGTGGTTTTTTTTCCTGTTTTGTCATGAAAATTTTATTTTTGTTTCAAAACGATTGCATGATGGTTATCATTTTATCTAATAATAATAGTTATTATTTCAAAAATAGATTACATATATACTAAGGAAACTAGAAGATAATTTATATGTGTTAAGACTGTTAACATATAGTCACTACTCAATGCTGAAAAATTTAAGGTTGAGAAACCTAAAAACTAAACGGCAAAAGATTTCTCACGATGACACATATCTGTGGCATCTTAGACTTTGTAATATCAGCCTTGACCAGATAGAAAGATTGATAAAGAACATGGCCTTAAACCAGTTAAAGCTCGAAACTTTACCAGTCTGCGACTCTGTTTAGAAGGAAAAATGACCAAGAGATCTTTTACTGGAAAAGGTATAAGAGTCAGTTAACCACTTAAGCTCATACATTCGGACATTTACGGACCGATGAATGTAAGAGCCCGATGAGGTTATGAATAATTCATCATATTCATTGATGATTATTCTAGATATGGGTATGTTTACCTAATACAGTACAAGTCAGATACTTTTGAAAAGTTCTAAGAGTATTATGATGAGATTGAGAACAAGTTAGGTAAAACAATCAAGACTCTACGATCAGATCATGGAGGAGAATACCTTGATAGAGATTTTGAGGAATTTTTAGTTGAGCATGGGATAATATCCTAGCTCACAACGCCTGGAACCCCACAATAAAATGGTGTTACAGAAAGGAGAAATCGGACCCTACTAGATATGATGAGATCTATATTTAGTTGTAGCTCACCACCTAGTTTGTTCTGGGGATATGCATTACAAACTACAATACACATCTTTAATATAGTTCCATCTATGCCTGTTCCTAAGAATTCCTTAGATTTATGGAGTGGTCGTAAAATTAGTTTACGACATTTTCGCAAACGGGGGTTGATAAGCGGAAAATATATCAATAATTACCACCCAACATAATAATTCAGTCTACCGGCACCATTGTTGGATAATTATGACCCATAGCATCACTATTTGTACAGAACACGGTTTTGTTGTACAAATTAACTGTGTGACAAAGGAAACTACTCTTTTATCATTTGTAATTAGATTACTTGAATATATAAATGATAGAAGTCCTTATGATTAGTTCCGAATCATAAGATATGAGATAATATCAATCCACTAAGGTTTAATCATTAAATATCCCTAGTCGTAGTATTATCGAGACTGGACATCGATAATGCGGAATAGACTAGTAGTGCACTTGTGCGCATTGTGGGAGCATAAAAGCATAGTTCTCATATATTTAAGTATTGGATACTTATGCAAGTGTGATAGGAGGATGTGTTTACCGACGGTACGGAACAGCTTCGCTTCTAATAGACCCCACGGAATCCCATTGGTTGTATGGCAATGTGTCTATGGGAATCTGATTCAGGGTAGGTGTATTTGGTCTTAACCTGAGACTTGCATCGCTAATCATTACGCTTTAGTTTTGGTCGTCCGGGACTTTAACAGGTTCTGTGTACGCATCCTCTAGGCTTATTGAGAATCGTAGAGTATTGGATGTGATGTCAAGATGGAAGTATCACTTTAGTCATATGAAGATGATGATCACGCAGGGATACAGAACTGATACTCTAATGTGTTGCAACCATCGGGATAATGTGACAATGTCATGATTATCCGAGTAAAGAGACTAGTTACTTGTGATTCGATATATGCTTCGTATGAGGCAGACATTATTCCAGCCCCAGGCCTTACATGTGACATCTGATACTGGTTCGCTATATGCAATACTACGTATTCTACGCCTGGCAAAGTTTGTATATTCCAGTAAGAATATTTCTGGAGAATTGGGTAGGCACGGTGCTTTGCTAGAAGCCAACCATGCCATGTAAATCGGTTAGCACGTAGTACGAGGTATGTACTTAATTGGATAGTCCGATAATCAGCCCTGTGTTGGACAATTATGACCCATAGCGTCACTATTTGTACAGATCATGGTGTTGTTGTACAAATTAACTATTTGATAAGTAGATTGCACTCTTATCATTTGTGATTAGATCACCTAGATGTATAAATGATAGGAGGTCCTTATGATTAGCTCCTGGATTGAGATGATATGAGACAGTATCAGTCCTCGAAGGATTAATCATTAAATATCCCTAGTCGTAGTATTATCGAGACTGGACATCGATAATGCAAAATAGACTAGTATTACACTTGTGCGAGTTGTGAGGGCACAATAGCATAGTTCTCATATATATGGTATTGAATACTCATGCAAGTGTAATAGGAGGTTGTGTTTACCGATGGTATGGAAACAGCTTTGCTCTGGATAAACCCCTCGAAATCCATTGGTAGTATGACTACGTGTCTATGGAAGTCCGAAATCAGGGTATGTGTATTTGGTCATAACCTGAGACTTGCACCGCTAATACTTACGACAATCAATATGCTTTGGTTTTGGTCGTCCAGTGCTTTAACCGGTTCTGTGTACGCCTCTGTCGGGTATATTGAAAATCGTAGTGTATTGGGTGTGATGTCAAGAAGGAAGTATCACTCCAGTCATAGTGGAGATGATGTCACGTAGGATACGGAACTAGTACTCTTAAGTACTGCAGTCATCGGAATGATATGACTAGGTCATGTTCATCCGATTATAGAGACTAGTTACCAGACATCCGACATGTGCTTCGTACGGGGCAGACACAATTCCAGCCCCAGGCCTAGCACGTGACATATGATACTGGATCACAATACGCAATACTACGTATACTACGCCTGGCATAGATTATTTATTCCAGTAAGAATATTTCTGGAGAATTGGGTAGGTATGGTGCTTTGCTAGAAGCCAACCATGTCTTGTAAATCGGTAAGCACGTGGTACGAGGTACATACGTATTCGGATAATCCGATGACCGTATTTGCTGCCAACATATCCAGGGATCTCTTGGGTCGCTTCTCAAAGATTCACCGATGACAGTTGATTTAATTAGAATAATCTGGGATTAATTAAGAGAGAGAAAATTAATCTGGGATTAATTGAGATATTATTTAATCTGGGATTAAATGTGTTCGGAAGAGAGAGAACGCGATTAATTTGAAATTAATCGGTAAAATAAATTTAATAGTTAAATTTGATTTTTCTATTTAATTTATTCGTATGGGCTAAAATTAATATATCAGATATATTAACATGAATTGGATTTCATTACGAAATTAAAGTTGGACTTTAATGCGAACGATTACGTTCGTAATATATTTGTGAGGCATCGTTATTTAATTAAATTAGATTTAATTATTTAGCGATGAAAGTTCGCTTAATCGGATTAAACGAACCGAGCCGCCGTAAATGTTCGTAGAGACATTTGAATTTTGAATTCAAATATGGGGCCCACTTCACATGTGGTAGTTGGGAGGGTAATTGACATTTATGCCAAGCCACCCACCATCCAACTACCTTGGAATGGTTTTGGTGAAACCATTTACCCAACTACCTTGTTTAGGTAAAAAGGTAAATTGGTTTTACCTAAAACTCTTCTCTCTCTCTCATTTGTGTATGCATCACACTTGACACACTTGAACAAAATGTGAAACCCTAAAATCCTCTCTCCATTGGCGTGAATTGAGCCTCTTCTTCTCTTTGATTTTGTTGCAATTTCAAAGGAGCTAGCACTTCACAAATCAACAAAGGTGATAGGGAAACCAACTCAAAGCTTGGAATCAACAAAGGAAGCATCTTGGAGATCTTCTTCGCAAAATTTTAAAAGCTCAAATCCATTCAATGTAAGTAATTCCGTAACTTATTTTGAATTTATGGGCATGTTTTCATGCTTATTAGATCCTTGGCATGTTCTAGGAGCACTAACAATGGTATCAGAGCCAATTTTAAGCATGAAAATTTTAGGGTTCATGAGACTAAAATTTGGGGCTTTTATGTTTTGAGCATGATTCTTTGAAATTGATGCTTTGAGCATGCTTAGAATATGATAAATTAGAGTTATGCATGATTAGATTTGAAACAAATCAATTGAATCAAAAATTAAAAATTTATTAGCTTGGCCGAATTGGACTGCAGTGGACTACACTGTTTTTGATTTTTTATAACATGAAATGATGTGTTTAAATGCATGTTTAAATGTTGATTGTTGGTTTGATTGGATTAGAATCAAAGTCAATAAAGTTCATGTTAAAATCAAAGAACATGTTGACCATGAAATGATGAATTTTGGATTCAATTTGTGTTGAGCATGAAATGATGTATTTTGGTTTCAATTTGTGTTGTGCATGAATTGATGGATTAAGCATGATTAATTAAGTTAATTGGTATTTTGGAAATATTGAGTTTAATTAATTAATCATGGCTAATACACTTTAATTAAAATAATTGTGATATTTGGAATATTATAATTATGTTAATAAGCCTTTAATTATTAATTGGGCTAAAAGTGTGTATTTGGGCTTAATGGGCTTGGTTTGACTAAGTTTGTTTTGGACTTTTGGATTGGATCCAATTGGGCCCAAAACCAATTCCATAAAGTCCAAATACATCACTTGGCCCTTTAAAGAATTTAATTGGGCCTAATGGGCCTAAATTGATTTGTTGGCAATATGGTGATTCCTATTGGGCCTTGGCATTTTGGGTTTGATCCATTATGGCCAAAGCCCATGCCTTAAGAATCAATTAAAAGCCCATTGGACTTTAATTAAAATGACATTGGATGTTATTGGGCCTTTGAGACCCATTAAGATTGGATTGGAATCCAAGTCTTTAAGGCTTATAAGTAAGTGTAATATTTAATTTGGAATTAATTGGAATTTGTATTGAATACAAATAAATTGGATTTAAAGTTGTAGTTCAATAATTCAAGAATACTTACTTTGAGTATTTATTCTTAAACGAGTTTGACTCACGCAAATCAAATCGTATTTGAACATTGGATGGTCATTAATCAAAGATTAATTAATTGGATTAGATTGATTGAATAACATGATTTGTATGAATACATGAATGTGTTGTATGAATAATGTATATCGGATGGATATTAGAAGGGCGAGGGCAATTTTGGAAATTGTAATAAATTTAGAATTTATTAAATTGGACCTGCGTGTCCAGCCTTTTATCTCTTTACTCTTTGTAATTCTCTTCTCACCAATTCCCCTCAATGTAAATGAGGTTTCTTTATTGTATTATGTATTGGGTAGAAGTTAGAATAGTTCTAGCCGGGGAGAGGAAGAGAGTGATTTGTTCTAGGAACAATTTGTGAGATATCCATCCACATATCATTATTAATTTATTTATTTATCGCGCCTTATTATGCTTTTAGAATGCATGCTTAAGGGTGTATGATGAGACCTAATCAAAGATAATAAATTGGTTGCCAATTTTCACGCGAAAAACCCTCAAAAACATATTAAGCGTTTTTCCTTCCGTTGAGTGATTCTTACTCAAGATCCAAAGTTGGCATTGGTTTGTTGGCCAAAGTCAAGACCTTTGTCAATTGCGGATGTGTTTGAATCATGAGAGTTTTGTTCCATATCGGTGTCTTGTCCAAGTCGTGATTTGTTGGCCAAAGTCAAGATCACTTCTTGTCCATCGACATTGATTACGAAGCTTTCCATGTCAATGGGTCCCGCTTAACTGGAATCATTAAGCTTGTTGTGCCAAAGCCAAGGCTTAGTTGATTCAGAGGAAAAGGTTAGGAAAATATATTGGATATATTGACATATATAAGATATATGTTTCGGACTTGGATGTCCACCTACTGGATCTATGAATTGGATTATATCCAATTGATCTTAGAGATCTACCTAGTTAAGTATCATACAATTTGTTGGCCAAAGTCAAGATTGTGTGTTATTTAACGGGATCCTAGCCCACTAGGAAACTAGGTTTCCCGAGTACTCGACAGAGGGTTAGAGGCTCGCAAAAATAGTGGGAGGCAAGAATTAAATTTACAATATTCGTTTAATACTTGCCATACGCGCTCATATCAAATATCTCGTCAAATAAATTAAAGCATTAGTTGGACTAATATTTAATTGTTGTTTTAATTAAACAGTTGGACTGTATTCAAACTACTTCATTTATAGTTGATTATATAATTGGATTATAGTAATCAATATATTTGAATTTTACCCTTCATTTATAGTTGATTATATAATGGATTATAGTAATCAATATATTTGAATTTTACCGATCATTTATAGTTGATTATATAATTGGATTATAGTAATCAATATATATATTTGATTTTAACCAATAAAATTGTAATTATTTATATAGTTAGACTATAAGTAATCATTACATTAGATTGTACCTCAAATCGTTGATAAATAGTTGGACTATTAGAATCAAGATTAAATTGAAAGATTTGTGTTTAAAACATAATCCTAAGGAAAATGTGTTTAAACGACTTTAATTTTCAAATTGGGAATAAAATGTCAGGATGGTCCTGGAAACTAATAAGTTACTTTATTTGATAAAATAACATATTAGGCCTAAGCCCAGAGTTAAACAAATAGTAGAGCATGATCTTTGGAAGATTCATGTGATGTAACTTTAGTGCTTAATCCATTATGCTTGTCAATAGGACTCCTCAATTTCCTAATCAGAACTAAGGATTAGATCCTTAAAGTATGATGAAGAAATTGAAGGATCTTCATATATCTATTCTTAGATCTTAGAAGTATTAAATTGCAATTAATAACTCTGGGAGAGTTAATGGCTATGCTCAAAGAGCTAAAGCCAAAGTTTGCAATAAAGCAAGTAGCGCAAGGCGCACCCTACTTCGATATACTAGAAGGCCAAGGCTTGGCCAAAGGATTCTGAGTTGTAGAAAAGGGCAAAGGCAAGATCATTATAATCTTCTAGGAAGATAAAGGACATATCCCAAGATGTCTGCCTAAATTGTGGCAAACAGGGTCACTGAAGCGTGACTGCCGTATGGACAAGGCAGACATGAAGGAATTAAAGACGGGACAAGGCTCTGACTTTGAACATGTTTGTCATAAACATGTTCACTAATAGTATTAAAATTGGATTTTAGATACTGAAAGAATATGCATTGATGTGCAAAATCTGCTATGAGCAGGCTACTGACTTCAGTTGAGATTAATATGCGAATCAGAAACGGGACGCCAGTTGCTGTTTTAACCGTAGAAACCTAAATTTAGGAACTACCCTTTGGGTATGTACTTAAATTAGGAAACTGTTATAATGTAACTAGTTTGACTAGAAACATTATCTCTATATCGAGTATAACTCGTTGCGAGTATACCTTTATATTCTAGAACACTAAAGTTTTTATTATATAAAGATGATATTGAGATAAACACATTAGATGTGAATAACAGATTTATATTTTGAATATAAATAAGTCTCAAACATATGAAATGAAAAACTAGTAGCTCAAACTGATTTGATCAGATAAGACTTATATGTGGCAGTGTTGTCTGGGACACATTAAACAAGACTCGTATATCCACACTTTCAAAGAGTGGGTACTAGGACAAATTTGATTCCATTCAAAAGATGTCTACGAATCTAGTTTATTAGGTAAAGTACCTAAAATACCTTTTACTTGGTAAAAGTGTGAGTGCCATCGATCTGTTACCCCTCGTTCATAGTGACGTAAGTGGGCCCATATCTAGTGACCATTACGGATATGGCATCACGTTATGGTTATGTGTTTCTTTAGAAACACAAATCGGAAACTTTTAGAGTTTCGACATGAAATGGACAAATAGATCGGCTAAAGTTTTATACCATCACGGTTAGGCCATGATAAAAAAAATACTTAAGCAATAAGTTTCTCAAATTACTTGAAAGGGTATAGTATTCTTTCAATGAGGACTCCTCCTAGAACACGTCAATTTGACGGTGTGTCCGAACGGAGAAACCAAATTTTGTTGGACATGATAAGGTTAATCATGAGTCTCTCTGAGCTACCATTTTCCTTCAAAGGATAAGCATTAACAGTGCAATACTTATTTTGAATAAGGTTCCATGAAAGTCTTTTTGACAGATTTCATATTAGATATGAACAGGAAAGAAACAGGGTTTTCGTATTCCTGATGATTTGGGAATGCTTGGCATACATTTGGATGATACCAAACAAGAACCCAAATTGGATAAGTTCCAATTGTAGGTAATCCTAGGGATACCAAAAGTATAGTACTTATACAACTCACTTGAGAATAATGTAATTGTTGCTCACCATGCGGTTTTCCTAAGAGGAATACCGATATGCAGTGGTAAGTGGGAGGATAGTAAAACTCGATGAAAATCAGAGTAATACTATTCAAGGCACCAAGTCCGAAATGGAACACAAACAGTTCATCAAGGATGAAAATGTACCAGTAATCTTCTAATACACAAGAACCGCGTAGATTAGAGAAAGTCAGAAAACAACCTGGGGTATGGGTTTCTGATTTCACCTCATAAAGATGTCAATCTTATTGAGGAATACGAACTGACTACGTATGAGGAAGTGATACAAGGTATGGACTCCCCATTATGGCAAAGTGCCATGAGTCCGAAATGGATTCCATGTATATCAACTATGTTTGGACACTAGTTGATGTACCGCAAGGCATTATGCCTATTGGTACTATATAAGTCTTCAAGGAAGACATACATGGATGGCAACATAACAACGTACTAATCTAGGCTTGTAGCGGAAAGGTATCGTTATCAACATTGTGTTGATTATAACGAAATCTTTCACCTGTTGCCATGTTAAATCCATTTGGATAATGCTTGCTGATGCTGCATGTTTTATTTATGAAATATGGGAGCTGAACAGGAAAATCGCTTTCCTGAAAAGGGAACCTTTTGAGGATGTTTCAAACATCCTGACGATTTTGTCGTATCAAAAACTAGCAAACAAGGTTTGCAGGTTATTCGATCCATTTATGGATTGAAACAAGCATTAGGTTCTTGGAACTATCGTTTTAATGTAATCATAATGGTGTATGATTTGATTTAAAATGAAAATAATTCTTGTGTATATAAGGAGGTTAGTGGGAGCGCACTGAAAGTGACTGTCCTAAATAATGATGATATGTCATTTCTTGGAAATGATATTCCCATATTACAATCGGTGAAAGCTTGGCTTTCATGAAAAATTCTCCGTAAAATTCTTGGGAGAAACAACCTTTATTCTAGGAATAAAGATCTACTGGGATAGATTTAAAGTTGTTAACACTCTCTGAGAAATCTACATTGAAAAATGTACGTTACCTGGTGTCTCATACGCTTTGAGCATATGGAGTCACAAACAGGTCAATCCAAGTGATAGTCACTGGATTGATGTTAAAAACATCCGTTAGTATCTTAGAGAACTAAGGATAATGTCTTAGACTATGGAGAATGAGAACTTGAAGTGACTGGTATCACGGTTGCAAGTTTCCTAACCGATAAAAATAATGGTACTATACAGTTTGAATAATGGAACAGTGAGCTGGAAATCTTCCAAGAAAGATGCTATTACCAAATAAACAACAAATGCGGGTTATTGCTGCGGCTGAGGTAGCAATAGAAGCCATTTGGGTCGATAATATATCTAATTAGATTAGATATAGTTCTGTTAGCAGCTGAGCTAGGCGTCAGCACAAGCTAAAAAATTAATGGTCTCATCAACGATCCAGATATATACTTCAACAATTCATCTGACTCGTTCGGATCATACATCGTGGCGATGTGATGATCAAATAAATCGCATCAGACGATAATCACGCAAATCCGCTGACGAAAGCTTTTCCGCAGCAGTTTGAGCGAACCGTACATAGTTAGGGTGTATGACACTCGAGTGACTGGCTATAGGCCAAGTGGGAGATTGTTGGACAATTATGACCCATAGCGTCACTATTTGTACAGATCATGGTGTTGTTGTACAAATTAACTATGTGACAAGAAGATTGCACTCTTATCATTTGTGATTAGATCACCTAGATGTATAAATGATAGGAGGTCCTTATGATCTGGATTGAGATGATATGAGACAGTATCATTCCTCGAAGGATTAATCATTAAATATCCATAGTTGTAGTTTTATCGAGACTGGACATCGATAATACGGAATAGACTAGTATTACACTTGTGCGAGTTGTGAGGGCACAATAGCATAGTTCTCATATATATGGGTATTGGATACTCATGCAAGTGTAATAGGAGGTTGTGTTTACCAATGGTACGGAAACAGCTTCGCTCTGGATAAACCCCTCGGAATTCCATTGGTAGTATGACTACGTGTCTATGGAAGTCTGAAATCAGGGTATGTGTATTTGGTCTTAACCTGAGACTTGCACCGCTAATACTTGCGACAATCAATATGCTTTGGTTTTGGTCGTCCAGGGATTTAACCAGTTCTGTGTATGCCTCTGCTAGGTATATTGAGAATCATAGTGTATTGGGTGTGATCTCAAGACGGAAGTATCACTCCAGTCATAGTGGAGATGATGTCACGTAGGATACGGAACTAGTACTCTTAACTACTGCAGTCATCGGGATGATATGACTAGGTCATGTTCATCCGATTATAGAGACTAGTTACCAGACATCTGACATGTGCTTCGTACGGGGCAGACATAATTCCAGCCCCAGGCCTAGCACGTGACATCTGATACTGGATCGCAATACGCAATACTACGTATAGATTATATATTCCAGTAAGAGTATTTCTGGAGAATTAGGGCATGATGCTTTGCTAGAAGCCAACCATGTCTTGTAAATCGGTAAGCACGTGGTACGAGGTATGTATGTATTCGGATAATCCGATGACAGTATTTACTGCCAACATATTCAGGGATCTCTTGGGTCGCTTCCCAAAGATTCACCGATGACAATTGATTTAATTAGAATTAATCTGGGATTAATTAAGAGAGAGAAAATTAATCTGGGATTAATTGAGATATTATTTAATCTGGGATTAAATGTGTTCGGAAGAGAGAAAACGCGATTAATTTGAAATTAATCAGTAAAATAAATTTAATAGTTAAATTTGATTTTTCTATTTAATTTATTCGTATGGGCTAAAATTAATATATCAGATATATTAACATGAATTGGATTTCATTACGAAATTAAAGTTGGACTTTAATGCGAATGATTACGTTCGTAATTTAGAATTAATTCGTGACGATGTTTGTAATATATTTGCGAGGCATCATTATTTAATTAAATTAGATTTAATTATTTAGCGACGAAAGTTCACTTAATCGGATTAAACGAAACCGAGCCGCGACAAATGTTAGTAGAGACATTTGAATTTTGAATTCAAATGTGGGGCCCACTTCACATGTGGTAGTTGGGAGGGTAGTTGGCATTTATGCCAAGCCACCCACCATCCAACTACCTTGGAATGGTTTTGGTGAAACCATTTACCCAACTACCTTGTTTAGGTAAAAGGGTAAATTGGTTTTACCTAAAACTCTTCTCTCTCTCTCATTTGTGTATGCATCACACTTGACACACTTGAACAAAATGTGAAACCCTAAAATCTTCTCTCCATGGGCGTGAACTTGAGCCTCTTCTTCTCTTTGATTTTGTTGCAATTTCAAAGGAGCTAGCACTTCACAAATCAACAAAGATGATAGGGAAACCAACTCAAAGCTTGAAATCAACAAAGGAAGCATCTTGGAGATCTTCTTCTCAAAATTTTAAAAGCTCAAATCCATTCAATGTAAGTAATTTCGCAACTTATTTTGAATTTATGGACATGTTTTCATGCTTATTAGATCCTTGGCATGTTCTAGGAACACTAACACCCTGGGCATTATCGGATTCAGATCGGATCGAACCGAATCCGAATCCGATCCGATCCGATTTGTGATGAGAAGTTTGATTCGATCGGACCGGAATATCCTTTCAAACTTGATCCGATAATTATCGGATCAGATTGGATCGGTTCGATCCGATTCGAAAGATTTCGAATCGGATCATTTCGATCCGAAATGAGATGCTTTCGGATTGGATCGGTTCGATCCGATTCGAATTATTTCAGATCGGATCGGTTCGATCCGATTGGAATTATTTCGGATCAGATCGATTCGATCCGATTCGAATTATTTCGGATCGGATCGGTTCGATCCGAATGCAACTTATTTCGGTTCGGATTAATTCGATCCGATTAGTTGTTTTCTTCTGTATTTATTGTTTGATATAATGAAAGATTCATTAAGTGTTTTGGCTTTTGAAGTCATTGGGTTGTTGGCTTGTTGCTAAACATATATTATTTGCAGATGACTTTGCAAGAAAAGTTAAATAATTAAAGAAGCAGCCAGAGGTGCGTGTCATTGCTGTCAAGCATGAAGAGTGCAGCCAAAGAAGGAGATTCAAGAATTAAGGGCCGCAACAAATTCAATGCTCACACCTGCTGGAAGGCCTGCTCCTTCTGCTGATAAATTTCAAATGATACTGAGAGACTTCAGTTTATCTATAGCATCTGTAAAGCGAATACAAATTGAAGCAAAAAGAATCAAATATTTGACTTTGGCCAACAAATCAGTGTCAATCTTCGACCTTGAGAAAGAATCACTCAATGGAAGGAAAGCGCTTAATATTTGTTGAGGGTTTTTCGTGTAATTGGCAACCAATTAATTATCTTTGATTAGGTCTCATCATACACCTTTAAGCATGCATTATAAAAGCATAATAAGGCGCGGTAAATAAAATAATAATGATATGCGAATGGATATTTAAAATATTTTGTTCCTAGAACAAATCTCTCCATTTCCTCTCTCCCGTTAGCACTATTCATACTTCTACCCAATTACATAACACTTCTAAAGAAACCTCATTTACATTGAGGGGAATAGGTGAGAAGAGAAATACAAAGAGTTAAGAGGTAATAGGCTGGACACGCAGGTCCAATTAATATTTTCTAAATTTATTACAATAATTTCCAAAATTGCCCTCACCCATCTAATATCCATCCGATATACATTAATCATACATCACATCCGTATTCACAAAAACATTTTATCAGTCAATCTAATCCAATTAATTAATCTGAAATTAATGACCATCCAATGTTCAAACAACGATTTGATTTGCGCGAGTCCAACTCGTCTTAAGAATTAGTACTCAAAGTACGAATTCTTGAATTATATTACACTATAATATTAAATCCAATTTAAATCTTATTTAATACTAATTCTTTATTTAATTCCAAATTAAATAATTACACTTTAATGTGCCTTTGCGACTTAAATTCCAAATACAATTTTAATGGGTCTCAAAGCCCAATTAACATCCAATGCCGTTTAATTTAAAGTCCATTGGGCTTTTAATTAATTTCTTAAGGCATGGACTTTGGTTAATATGGGTCAAACCCAAATACCAAAGCCCAATTAAGGAATCACCCTATTTGCCAAGAAACCAATTTCGGCCCATTGGGCCCAATAAACTTTAAAGGCCCAATTATCATATTTGGACTTTATGGAAATGGTTTAGGCCCAATTGGATCCAACAATTCTCCTAAACCATATTTTGCCCAACCAAGCCCATTAAGCCCAAATACAACTTTATAAGCCCAATTCCAAATTTAGCCCAACTAATTAAATTTTAAAAATCCAAATTTCACAATTCAATTAACTAAAGTGTATTAGCCATAATTAACTACTTAAATCAATATTTCCAAAATACCAATTTACATAATTAATCATGCTTTCTAATTATCAATTCATGTCCAACATAATTGAAGCAAAATCAATCTCATTTTATGCTTTGAAGCTCACGGCAATAAGAGGGATTTTAAATCCGATTTCGATTTTAATCCAATTAAATCCTAAATCAATTTGTCCCAAGTCTTTCAACTCATCCTATGATCAAAAGACAAAAATCACCATGACATTATGACATCATCAAACTTTCGGCCAAGCCTAATATTTTGGGAAAAAATGATCCAATTCAATTTTCATCAAATTGATCACAAATAACTCTAAGTTATCATCATTCAAGCATACTCAATCAATCAATTTTTTCAAATCATGCTCAAATCAATTTTATCCAAATTAAAGTTAAGAACCCTAAGTTTCAATTTCATGCTTAATCATGGCTCTGATACCATTGTTGGGTTTTCTAGGTCAAACCAAGATCTAATTAAGCAATGAAAAGTGCGAATACAACAAAGTAAAGTAGCGGAAATACTCACTTTGATCGGCTAAGTGGATGTGTTGAACATAAAAATTTCTTCCTTGAAGTTTCGGCCAAGCCCTTTGTTGTGCTCCTTATATTGATCTTCAAGCTCCAAGTTTTGAGATCGAGTTCTAAACTCTCGGGTGAGTATCCCTATCACCTTCACTTGACTCCTTTAAGTGCTAGCTTGAATAAAAGAACCAAAATCGCCCACCAAGAGAATCAATATTCGGCTTAGGAGAGAGGGATCCAATCGCCCTAGATGAGGCAAGGCCATTCGGCCAAGAACAAACCCAATTGGCCAAGAACAATGGCAATTCGGCCAAGAAGAAACAAGGCCAAATTCGGCCAAGGTAGAATTTGTGAGAGAGAGAATATTGTGTTTCTAAAACCTAATACCAAAAAATCCTTCACACCTTTTGGTATATGTTTTTCCAAAAAGCAAAAGGCAAAATGGAGGGAAATTGACATTCAATGCCTTCAACAACTCGCATAAAAAATAGTGACTGGTTGTCAATCACTAAAAGGTGACATGACTTCCATCACTAAAGTGACATGTGATGTGACTTGCGATGTGACTTATGGGCCGCACTTAATTCAAAATGCGAGTGGGCCCGCAAACACATTCCGGGCTCGGGTTCGCTAATTACGAATTAACGAATTTTTCATTGTGACTTAATTATATCAAATTTAATTAAATAATTATGCCATGTAAAATTACTATTCACATCACTGCGAATTAATTTTAAATCAATTCGTTTGCCCGAATTAAAATCTAATTTTAATTCCACGTCGAAATCTAATTTCGT
Organism: Zanthoxylum bungeanum; assembly: GCA_019454045.1. NCBI lineage: Eukaryota > Viridiplantae > Streptophyta > Magnoliopsida > Sapindales > Rutaceae > Zanthoxylum > Zanthoxylum bungeanum. Next base: position 60,381 of record SKCR01040024.1, read on the forward strand.
TTAATATATCAAATATATTATTTTATAGATTAATTCTAAATTAATCATTCTCTCTCTTAAATAGTATTTTATCTCAGATAAAATATCTCCGTAATTAATCCTAGATTAATTTTCTCTCTCTTATAATTAATCCTAGATTAATTATGTGTTCTATTCAAATATCATCGGTGAATCTTCGGGATGCGACGCAAGAGATCCCTGGATATGTTGGCAATAAATTCGGTCATCAGACTATCCAACACGTACGTATCTAGTTGTAGGCACTGTATTTTTACATGTGAAACCCGATGATGAGTCTCATTTGGAGGCACTACCTTTTAAATTACGGAACCCGCAGGAAACAATCGTCGGAAAGGAATCGATATTTCATTTGATTTTATTTTATTTGTTTAGTGTCGAGCTCATTTGTTGGACCTCCGTTTTAAAGCACATTTAGCCTAAACCCCCCCCCCCTCAAACCCCTTGGCCTTAACCTAAAACCCCCGTAAGCCCACAAACCAAACCCACCAAAGCCAACCCACACGCCCAAGGCCCATAAAAGACATCCAAATTAAATAAAATATTAATTAAATCATATATCAAATTAAATAAAACATAAAAATAAAATCATGCCTAATTAAGATAAATCAAAATTTTAACTTCCTAATTAAACAAATTACATTCCTAACTTAAAATATTGTATTCTTAACTTAAATGAAATCATGCCTAATTAAAATCAATCATAACCAATTAAAAATATTGACTTCCTAATCTAAGCCAATCTTGTCTCCATCAAATCCATTACTTTCCTTGTTTAACACCAAATCATATCCCATTTTAATTAGCCAAATCCCTTCCTTGTCAAGGAAGGATTAACCCTACCTCCTTTGTCTATATAAACAAACCAATTCCAACACTTCCCCCTCTCTTGATTCACGCCCATACACACAAAAAACCCTAGGATTCACACGCCCATACAATAGTAAAAATACAAAGAAAAATGTATTCCATTCACGCACACAACAATAAGAAAAAAAATAAATTTCTCTCCTCCTCCACCATAAAAAAAATCAAAAATCACAACCCTTAAACACCCTAACATTAACCGAATATCACAGCCCCATAAACCCCCACACATCACCGAAAATCTCCCCCATACAGCAGCCCTATTTTCCGAAAATATACCCCAAATAGTGAGCAAAAAAACATGCTTGAACAGCAGCCATAAAGCACCCCAAACAGCAGCCCAAACACACCCCAAACAGTGAGGAAAATCACTCCCAAACAGAAGCTAAAAAAAGGCCAATACAACAGCCACTAAGTCCCCAAAACAGTGAGTAAAAAACACCCCAAACAACAGCCCATTAGCCGACCAAAACAGCAGCCCTGCACCCCTAAAATAGCCCCATAAATCACCTAAACCAGTAACACAAAACTGCATTTTTAATCCTTAAACTAATCACAAAAAACTGAACTTAAAGCCTTAAAAACACACAAAAAGTTGCTTTAAACACCAAAAATAGTGACCAAAGTACAGCAACAAAATAGCAGCGAAACGGAGCAAAAACAGTAGCTTGAGCAGCGAAATAGCGAGGAAAAACACAAACCAGTGAACCAGAAAAGTTGCGGAGCTTTCACCCTTCCGATCACCGTGAAACGCGAGTCCGAGAGTCGACGAAAAAGGTTAGACCCGAGGGTATTCTTTCACATCCATTTTTATTTTTATTTTTACTGTTTATTGAATCTCATTCTCATGATTATTGTGAAGTGATGCATGTTGTGGCCCTTGAATAGATAAATAATGCATGTCTTGTGAAGTGATGTATGTTGTGGCCTTTGAATAAAACGGAAAATGTGTCACCTCTTGTGGTATATAGGGTGGAAACCCGGACGTAAATTTCATAGCCGATTCCAAATGGACGGTAGTATGATCTGCACTCGGGTTACAACTCCTCGTACCACTTGAGCAAACGGCGCATATTTTCTTTTATATTGTTTTGATGTGTTTATTATTCGTTATTTAATTTCCGCATATTATTTGTTTGTGTAATGATGTGATTGAGTGCATAGGCTTAGTAAGTGGGACTGAAGGTCCTCTATTTTGAGGGGTTAAAATCCTTTACCATGATGCTTTGCCGCGCCGGTCAAGGTATATTCGGTTGAATGTAAGACATGTTCAATCGGGTATACAAAGTCGGATACTGTTATCTTTGTTTCTTTATATGCGTTATATTATTAGCGCATGGGCTTAGTATGTGGGACTGAAGGTCCTCTATTTTGAGGGGTTAAAATCCTTTACCACGATACTTTATCGCGCCGAATGATGTATATTCGGTTGAATGTAAGATGTGTTCAATCGGGTATATGAAATCTGATACTATTGTCTTTATTTCCTTGCATGCATTATGTTATTTGCGCATGAGCTTAGTAAGTGGGACTGAAGGTCCTCTATTTTGAGAGGTTAAAATCCTTTACCACGATGCTTTACTGCGCCTCTTATTATGTCATTTATCTTTTTACACCTCATCGCTTTATTTTCACATGTTACATTCTAATGCGCATGGGCTAATTAGGGTGGATTAAAGGTCCTCTATTCGAGGGAAATGCCTAAAGGCTACCTTTACCACAATATTTTACCGCGCCTCTAATTATGTCATTTATCCTTTTACACATCATCGCTTTATTTACGCATGCATCAGATTACATCGCGCATGGGCTTAACAAGTTGGATTAAAGGTCCTCCATTTCGAGGGATTAAAAGCCTAAGGGCTACCTTTGCCACGACATTTTACCGCGCCCTTTTATTTTATTATTTGCTTTTTATATTGTCTATCTTCTTTTGCATCGCACCATGGCATGTTTATTTTAACTTATGATTGCCTCTCTAGTTATCTTTTTACATAATGCACTTAATTGCCTCTTTAGCTATCTCCTTACGTCATGCGCTTGATTGCCTCTCTTTAATATGCATGCTCGTATAATTCTTGCTTGTTTGCGCTTCCATGATTATCAATGTAATGTGTTTGTGAAATTATGCGCTTGTCATTATTCTGATTCAATTTTATGCATGCTTGTATGATTATTGTTTTCTTGCGTTTCCGTATCCATGAATGTAATGTGCTTATGATGTAGCATGCTTGCCGTATTTCAATTTACCTTTATGCATGCAAATTTGGACATAGGTTATATGCAAAATAGGTTGCATGCAAATTCAGACATAGATTATATGCAATAGGTTATATGCAAATATGAAAATGTGTTACATGTGAACTTAGATGAACTTTTGATTTATGCATGTGAAATGGAATACCCTTGGGAATGTATGTTGCTAGACTCAATTAAACTATTGCACAAATCATTTTATTACATGTGGCATAAGTTAGGGACCATTCCGAACCCAACAGTTTGAGGTCTTCCCTTGCGAGGGGTGAGTGCGGCCTTAAATCATTTTCCCGGTTCACACTGGGTGGCGACTCCATTATTCTCCGGTTTAGTCCTCCACGGGCTACTCCGTACTCCCAACTAGGCCGCGAGCCTAGAACAGCATGCGTCGCCCAGCTCCTGTGTCCCACAGTCTGGCGACTCCACTGGGGATAGAGAATCGGCCCTGAAATAATGTATTGTAATATTATGATTTGTGCTTTTAGTTAACCGTTCCTGTAGTGGGTCGAAAAGGGTGTAATCAAAGACATTGTTAAGGCTAGGTGATGGTTCGATGTCTTCCTTCATTCACTACCTTTTCATAAGGAAAATCTGTGAAGGCACCGAGATAATCATTACTTGTAGCTTGTTGTGATAGACTAGTTTGGAGGACTCGTTGTTTATTCCTGACACTAAGCGACAAGAGCTTAAGAGGTTTGGGTACTTAAGAGAGCCTCGTTCCACCCTCCCTCTGGGGAATCTACAACGGGAAATCCATTCGACAGTTAGTCACACACCGTAACTCGTTGGCAAGTACCGAAAGGTATAAGAAGGTGCGCTCACTTGGTCGCTCGAACCCTTGAGTGGGGAGTCCTAGTTGTGGGAAATCCTTCGTCAGCAAGAGTCTTTGTCTACATTCACGTAAATCCATACATGAACCATAGTTATGTGACCATAATAATTGTCTCTTTATGCTTGTGTTTGGGAACATTGTCGTTTGGATCCATTTGGACCTTTTATCTTGAGATATGGGCTTATTGGGCCATTCAAACTGGGACAAGAAAGTATCTTATAATGATTGGGCCAAAAGCTTCTAAAACGCCAATGGGCTATTATATGATTGTGTTTGGGAACATTGTCATTTGGATCCATTTGGACCTTCTTTCATGAGATATGGGCTTGTTGGGCCATTTAAACTGGGACAAGAACGTATCTTATGATGATTGGGCCAAAAAGTTATGAAACGCCAATGGGCCATTATATGTTTGTGTTTAGGAACATTATCATTTGGATACGGTTGGACGTATTGCCATAAGATGTGAACTTGTTGGGCCATTTAAACTGGGATGAGTTCACTCCTATGACAGTTAGCCCAAAAGCTTCTAAAATGATGATGGGCCGATTTGTGTGAAAATTTTAATAAGTTGATATATTCCTTGTATCGTATGCATCTCATTCATCTCATGCATACATATATCCTGTTAACACCCTTTGTGTCTAAAAAAGACATCATAGATTCCCGTTAGGTTAGGGAAGAAGGAAGACTCACTAAAAGACCGGTAACAGATATGAGTACATCTGATAATGAGGTATCCCGGATAGATCAGTTGGAAAACAGTCCCACCAAGATTACTGAACAATTGCAAGTCTTGACTACTACTGTGGCTGGTATGGCTGTGCCCCGTGCTGGGGGAAATTATGAGAATGTGAGGTGTGAGGAGCCTCCGAATGGGTTGGGAGATGATATTCCCACTTTTGATGACGACATTACAGAGTATGAAACAGACAGAATGATTGGGTCTCCAGCAGAATTTCAGAAGCTTCGGGATCAGGTTGAAATAGTTACCCGTAAGATGAGGGGTAAACACTAAGAGTTGGTAGATTATGAGGGAATGACCTTCAAAGAACAGTTGTCGGCTCAGTTCATGATGCCAGATATGGCTAAGTTCAACGGGAATGGGGATCCGAAGGTCCAACTCCGTAAGTATGTTTCAGTTATGAGTTCAGTGGGTTTGTCCAAGCGTCAAGTGCAGAAAATGTTTGGGATGTCACTTGAGGGAGCGCCGGTGGTTTGGTATCACAGCCTTGAGAAGAAGGTTAGAGAAGATTGGAGGGAACTGGCAGATGCATTCCTGAAACAGTATGTGATAGACTTGGAGATTGATTTGTCGCTCCGTGATTTGGAGAACACCAAGTAGAAACCAAAAGAAAGTTTCAAGGAGTATGTAGACCGCTGGAGAAGCCAGCTTCTGAAGATGCAGACTAGGCCCTCAGAGAAGGACCAAATAAAGATGATCATCAAGGGCACCAAGCCCTCCATCTATGGCAAACTAAGGAGGATGACCTCCATG
>SKCR01040025.1:0-60951 GCA_019454045.1 Zanthoxylum bungeanum
AGTTTGTATCTTATGACGAGAAGTCCAACTGGATCCAAATGATGATGGTACCGAACACAAGCATAAGGGATGGCTTATATAGGTCATACAACTATGGTTCACAAGCGGGTTTATAGGGGTATAGATAAAAGCTCCCACCGATAAAGGATTGCCCACAACTAGGTCTCCCCACTCAAGGGTTCGAGCAACCAAGTGAGCGCACCTTTTTTATACCCTAAGGTACGTGCCAACGAGTGATGATACCATATAACGATCCACCGCTTCGAGCGAAAACGACTTCACGATGCATGAATAACTATCAAATAGATTCCTCTATTGAAAATTCCCCAGAGGGAGGGTGGAGCGAACTCTCTTAAATACCCTTACCTCTTAGGCTCTTATCGCCTTGGTGATAGGAATAAACAATAGATCCTCCAAATTAGTCCATCATTTTAAATATGCTTTAAGGTAAGCTTTGAGTAAATGATTATCTAGATGTCTTCACAGCTTTTCCTTTTGGCTATAAAAAGGTAGTGAGTGAAGAAAGACACCAAATCATTATCTAACTCTAATAATACCTTTGGTTAAATCAACTTTAGTTTGGAAAGTTTTATTAACCCCTTGGTCCCAACCCACTTGTAGACAAGGTTAACTAAAGCAAAAATCACAAACATTACAAGATAATATTTCGGGGTCGATTCTTTATCCCCAGTGGAGTCGCCAGACTGTGGACACGGCACAGAGGTGGGCGACGCTGTCCGGGTTCACGGCCCGATCGGGAGTGCGGAGTAGCCCGCGGGGGACTAAATCGGAGAATAAATGGAGTCGCCACCCAGTGTGAACTGGGAAATGATTTAAGGCCGCACTCACCATTCGCAAGGGAAGACCTCAAATCGTTGGGTTCGGAATGGTCCCTTACTTATGCCAATTGTAATGAAAGGATTTATGCAATAATGTAACCAAATCTTATGCGACACATGCAAGATAATTTAATCAACACACGAGTTTGCACACCCATGAACATAAGTAAAAATGAAGTCAAATGCATAATTCCATAAACGTATTAAACAATGAAGCACAATAATGTAATTAACAGTAACTGTAAAAGCATTAATAATAAAAGCGGATAATTAAGTACGTAATGTGAAAGAAATAACTAAAGAAGAAAGCATGCATGGAAGTAAACGTGAAGTGATGCGGCAGAATGAATAGAGATAACTAATAGGATGAATACGAAGCGATAAATAACAAACAAAAAGGTGAATAACAAAATAATAAAAGAGATGCGATCAAGGCCAACATCTATATGGGACCTCGTATGCCTGATTGAACATATTTCACATTCAACCAAGTATACTTCGTCCGGCGCGGCAAAACGTCGTGGTAAAGGTAGCCTTTAGGCATTTCCCTCGAATAGAGGACCTTTAATTCATCATGATTAGCCCATGCGCACTAAATTAACAATACATAAATAAATAAAGCAATAACATGCGGAGAGTAAGTTACGGAATAATAAAAGAGACACGACCAAGGCCTACATCTACATGGGACCTCGTATGCCCGATTGAACGTATTTCACATTCAACCAAGTATACTTCGTCCGGCGTGGCAAATCGTCGTGGTAAAGGTAGCCTTTAGGCATTTCTCTCGAATAGATGACCTTTAATCCATCATGATTAGCCCATGCACACTAAATTAACAATACATAAATAAATAAAGCAATAACATGCGAAAAGTAAATAAAGGAATAATAAAATAGATGCGACCAAGACCGACATCTATATGGGACCTCGTACGCCCGATTGAACGTATTTCACATTCAATCAAGCATACTTCATCTGGCATGGCAAAACGTCGTGGTAAAGGTAGCCTTTAGGTATTTCCCTCGAATTGAGGACATTTAATCCACATGATTAGCCCATGCGCACTAGATAGCAATGCATAAATAAATAAAGAAACAATACATAGAAAATAAATAGCAGAACAACAAACACAAAATTAAATACCAAAATGTAACACGTGCTTGAAAGTTTCTCAAGCGGTACGTGGAGTTGTATCCCAAGTACAGACCGCACTACCGTCCATTCGGATTCGGCTACGGAATTTACGTCTGGGTTTCCATCCGATATATCGCAAGAGATAGCACGCGATCATTAACCCAATATAAATAAAAATAATAGGCGTGAGCCATAAAAATGCATGCGAGGAAATAACAATAGATAATTGAAAAGATGAATAAAAAAATAGCAAAGGGCGCCCTCGGGTCTTACCTTTTAAGTTGCTTCTCGGAAGTGCGTTGCGTCTCGCCGGGAAGGTTAAGGCTCTGTAACTTTTATGGTTCATTGGTTCAATATTTTCCTTCACTGTTTCACTGTTTTGAGCTACTGTTTTCTCTGTTTTCTTCATTGTTTTTGTTGTTGTTTGGTCCCTGTTTTTATACTATTTTAAGGGTTTTTTAGGGTTATTTTTGGTGATTCATGGGGTGTTTTAATGGTCTGTTTTGGCATGATTTCTGGGCTGGTTTTGGGGTTATCTGGCCATTGTTTTGGACATAGTAAAAGGGTAGTTTTGTAGTGATTATTGGGACTGTTTTTTGGGTGATTCAGAGACTGTTTTGAGGTGATTTTAGGGACTGTTTGGGGCTGTTTTTGGTGTTTGATTCGGTCGGTTGGTCTTGTTGCTGATTGTGTTTCACGGTTATTTAGTCCAGTTTGCTAGTTTCACGTGGAAGCTGCATGCATTAATGGCATGTGTGTGGCTTGCTGATTTGTACGGTGAGGTTGGCTTTGTTTTTAGCTATGTGTCGGTTAGTGGGATAAAGTGGTGTGTGCTACATGAAAGACGGGCCATGTGTGTGGGTTCATTTGTGTGAGTCGGTGGATGTGTGTTTACTTGTGTGAGTCGGTGTGTAAGTTGGGTCTGCTTTGTGTTTATGGCTGGTCTGTTTTACTGGTAAAGGGCTGTGCGTTTTGGCTTTGACGTGATGTAGGGTTGCTGCTGGTGCGTCAATGGTCTTTGTGCTTTGGGTTTGTGAGGCGAGAGGGATAATGAGGTAGTGCTAGTGTGTTGTCAACTTGAGAGTCGTGAGAGTCTTAATTTTGAGAGAAGAGACGAGAGAAAGGGTTAGGTTTTATTTCGTGAGTCGTCCAGGAGGGGGGCTGCATGTTGTCATGTTTGCCGAGAGTGAGGGAGGAGAGAGGGTTGCCAGGGAGAAGGGTTGGTTGGTCTAGGGTTTATTTTCTTGTTGATTGCCGAGAAGGGGAGAAGAGAGAAATGAGAGAGATGAGTTTATGGTTTATTTTCTTTGTGAATCTTGTGTGAGCCGTGAGGAGTGAGAAGTGAATATTAAGGTTGGTTTAGGTCTCTTTTTATAATGGTGAGCCTAGGGTTTCTTTGTGTGTGCATGGCTTGAAAAGGGAACAAATCAAGCAAATAAGGGATGTGTTTAATTAATTTGTTTAAGGAAAGAATATTGTGTAATTTTAGTGGGGAATATATTTAATTTGGAAGGTGATTTATTTAGATTATGAATGAGATTTGATTTAAATTAGGAAGGGGATTTGATTTAAATTAGGAAGAGGATTTGATTGGATTTTGACATGTGTTTTAAATGTGATTTAATTATTTTGGATTGGGCTTGGGCAAAATGGGCTTTTCATAGGTTGCGAGGGTTTTAGGCCAAGTGGGTTTTTCATGGGTTGCAAGGGTTTTGGACCGAGGCTAATATTTTAAAACAGAGATCAATCAAGCGAACCCAAGGCTAATTAGCGAGTTAAATTTGATGATGTATTTATTTCTTGAATTTTCCCTTCCGACGTCTGTTTCCCGTAACTTCCGTAACTTATCGGGTAGTGCCTATATACGAGGCTCATCATTGGGCTTTATGCAAAAATACAATGTCTACAACATCGCCCGAAGAGGAGAGGGTGGAGGATCCGAGGACGACGGCCGTTCAGGGGTCGAAGTTTGTTACATTGAAGGGACCGGGGACGCTGCCCATTGAGGTGATGATGACGGCCGGTCAAAAGCAGAGAGTTCTTGCACCAAATGAGCAGGAGACGTCGCCTGAAGAGGAGAGGGTGGAGGAGCCGAGGATGACGGCCGTTCAGGGGCTGAAGTTTGTTGCATTGAAGGGACCGGGGATGCTGCCCGTGAAGGTGATGATTGTTGCGGCATGGCTGCTGGCTGAGCCTCTGTAGAAGAATCAGAATCAGAAGAGTCAGAAATATAAATGACTTCCATCTCTTCATAAATGCGACGAATTGTGTCGTCTTTATACATAGACCGAGCCTCTTCCAGTAATTCCAATTCGGCCAAAATAAAAAGGCCGTCTACATCCCTATAACTCTCCCTAAACCCCGCAACAGCCAATCTGCGTACCAAGGGATAAATCCGTTTGAGATGATGCCAAAGAGGCCTGTCATCAGGCCAAATAGGCTCATTTTCTGGCCGAATAGGCTCAACATCTGGCTCCTGCACAATTGGGACAGGATCGTCCAACGGATGACATTCAAATAAAGGGTGGTCCCTTGAGATTTCCTCAACAAGCGGGCGCGAACGTTCTAATACTATACTTGACTCCATACCTTGAGGGTCGGCTCTGGTCGAATGGGTGGCATCAGTTGCTTCATCCTCTTCTGGTGGGTGTTCAATGATTAGAATCTCAGCCACTTCGTCCTCGTCTGATGGGAGTGGAACGACTGGGAATGCGGTAGGTTCGATTTCCCCCAGTGGATCTTCAATCATGTGAGCTTTGGGCCCCAGATTTGGAGTCATTTCGGGCATGGCGGAAGATGGTTCCGTCCTAAGCACCTGCGCGAGATACAAATTCAACTTATAAAAATTCCAGATTATACCTTAGCCCGACGTATAAGGGGAAAACAATGTCAAATTATACCTTAGCCCGACAAATAAGAGGCTCGTCTGAATCAGAGCTATGGGTTGGGGAAGGTTGCTTCATTTTAACTTGCTTGATTTTCTTCGGCCTGGCTTTCTCGATCGGTTTCTTGGACCCAGTTGCCTCGAAAGTTTTTGGGAAAAAAATGGATGCGGGAAAAAACCATAGCAGAAGGCAAATAAAAAAGTCTCTCACGACCAGACGGCCAAAAATAGTCGAAGAGAAAGAATGGACAAACGTATAATGGGAGAAAGAGGCACATGAGAAAGAAGACAACAAAGAGCGAGACTCAGACAGGCATTGCTCATTGTCCGAAAGCGAAAGAACCTTGAAACGCTCCGATGAAGGAGAACGAGAATAAAATAACGGGAGGGGCCATCTTTGGACGAGGCCAAATTGGCGAGCAGCGAAGTTAGGAGAATACACCTCCACTCCAGCCTTGCCATTGGACCCAGTCAGAATGTCATGAATCAGATCGCGGCTGCATAAAAACCTACGCCATATGCGATTGACCGATTCATCCCCCTCCGGCTCGGGAAGTTCATGCACAAACGAAGGGCTGTCGCCCAAGGAAAAAGGAAAGAAATATGGGATTCTAGTAAGTGTGTATAAATACTCAAAAACAGTACGTGGAAGAAGGGAAGTTGGCCCAGATTGGGAGAACAGAAGACCGGCACAAGAATACGAACGATTCGACTCAATTGAGCCGAAGACCGAAAAATAGGCCCTAAGCCAAAGCTGGACGAGCCAAAGAGGTCCAAAGGCGATTGGCGATGCCCTAGACCGAAGCTATTTTTGGAGAACGGCCAACCCCCGGTAAATAGCGGCCAACAAGAAGGAAGCCAAGTCCAAACGACGACCGTTGGCAAGGTCCGACGAAATAGGAAGATAACCCGCCATGGGTTTTTGACTTGGCACACAAATGATATATTTATGGAGCCAATAATGAAGGAAAGCAGTACGTTCTAACACTGAGACCAGATCGGCCGATTCAGAGAACACACGAAAGAAAGCAGAATAGGAAGAGAATGACGAATTATCCATGGAATGAGGAGGGAAACGAAAGGTAGTGCAGGCGGAAATGGTCGCGCCCAAAGGAGCCAACCCGGTCAAGGCACTAAGGTCACGAAGAGTAATGGTGAAGGGACCAAAAGGAAAGAGAAAGATGTTATAATCCGAAGACCAAAAAAACAACGAAGTGGGGAACAGATTTCTGTCAAAATGAGGTAAGATCAAAGAGAGCTCTATGAGAGAAAGCAGATCGGTATCCTCGAAAAAAGTATGGGTCTATGCATGCAACTTCATCCGTTTGAACCAGGTCTCAAACGAATAGTCAGGTTTTGGCCAAGTACGGATGGGATTGGAGTGGGCAAGAGGAGATACATTTAAAAGTTCCGAGAAATGAAGGTTGGAAACGGAGGGGAACAGTTGAGCCAGAGGAGCCAGTGGCCAACCTAATGTGGTTTGGTAGTCATTGAAAGTTGAGGTAGCCTTTTTCGAAGCGAAAGAAGATGAAGCCATTAGAGAAATTGAAGGTAAAAATGTAGAAGGTTTTACAAGAGAGGAAGTAGAAAGTAAAGTGAGGACAAGAGCAAGCCAAACCATTATATAGCAAAGGTGAAAGCTCGCCCTAGGACATGTGTCGCAGCCCAATTCGACGAAATAAGGAAAGAGCGGGGAAATAAAAAGAATGAAAGGTCACCCTAGACATGTGTTGTAACACAATTCGACGTAAAGGATCAGAACAGGAAACGAAAAGGTGATGTGTGATGTGATTTGACACTGAAATGACATGAAAAACGGCTCATTAATTGGCGTCATGATGAAACATGTTGGGAAGATCGTGTATTCATTAAGGAAATGATAGACTCACATAGGGAATGTAAAGGACGGACCGTGATACACGCAAAGGACAAAAAGCGAAGACTTGCAGGCCAACGCCAATATATAGCCAATAGATACCGTCCTGACTTTACCCAAATTTTGAAATTCGTCTCGATTTCATCGCCCGACTCAATCAAGACGAATTTGGGGGACAATTGTTGGCGAAGAAACTCGCCCTAAGACGAACGAGCCAATAAGGGACGAAAAGCAATTAGGGCGAACAGGTACCAAACCACAGAACGATTTGCAATCAAGACGACGAAAAGAAGAGCGGTCAGGGTGATTACCATGTGTTGCAGTTGATCCCACGACCTAGCAGTTAGGTCGCAACCACCCACGATATGGCAGTTTTCACGCAGAACACAGCAGTTAGATGCATGATCCAGTAGTTACAAGGATTCAGCAGTTAGATGCATGATCCAACAGTTGCAAGCATGAAACGTGGAAGTTCATGGACCAAGAAAAGCGAAACCGTTCAAGCAGTTAACGGAGGCTCACTATAAAAGCTCGAGCGTGGGAAGAAACAAAAAAAGGACAAATGAAGACTCGTAATGAGCATTTTATTTTCAATTTCGTAACTTTGTAATCTTTAGACTGTAACTTGTGTGCTTGTGCCCCTTGGAGGCTTATTCACTTAATCAAACACCTCTTGCTGTGACTTTGTCTCAGGAGATTTTAACCTTACACGTTCTTTTGACAAAAAATTGTGCAAACAGATATTAAAAATTTTTAATTTATAGAAGAGTTTAGAAATTTAGATACTAAAATTTTTAATTTGCAGAAGAGTTCAGAAATATGGATTCTCAAATTTTTAATTTACAAAAACAAGAATGGAGCAGTTGGATCAATTTCTCATTAGTCCGTTTTTGGATTCTCTAATTACAGCAACAAATGAGATGATTTAAAGCTCAGGAAATATTTATAATCCTGTTCTAAAAATAGCTAGTCTTGTGTTTAGTCTTGTGTTATTTATTGTTCATAAATTTATTTTGCATGTGGACTTTGATAAAATAAAATAAAAAAACAAAAAAAAAAAGTGGGTCATAATTGTAAATTTTAAAAAGAAGTGGTCATATCTGATAAAAGGAAAAGAGAAGTGCAAAATATTAGTCGACGCCTGAGAGATTCGAACTCTCGCGGGGAAACCCCATGTACTTAGCAGGCACACGCCTTAACCACTCGGCCAAAGCGTCGAATTTGAGATAGTTGGATACTAATAAAAATTATATACATTTAGTCCTTACGTTTTTTTTTCCTTCTTAAACTAAATCATCAACTGTAAAATCTGTATAAATTAATAGCATAACATGAAGTTTTTTATTTTTTAGTGAATATTAATTAATTTATAAATTATTAATTATTAATTTAAAAATATATTTTTTTCCTTCTAAATTTTGTATCTAATATTCTTTTATTTCATTTAAGTGAATTAAATATTTCATTTTTACATACTAATTGTAATATGCTCCTTCAACTTGAGTAAAACCTAATATTTATTCAATTATTTATTAATATAAATAAAAAAAAATTAAATATTATGATTCATATGATACAAATATTGAATAATTTTTATTGTGATACGAGAATGTTACACTAGAACTTTTTTTTGCATTACAAAAAGTTACAAATGAGATTCAAGTTAACTTCAATTTCAAAAATAGTCAAACAACAATGAAAATTTATCATATAAATTTATTACAAATTAGTTAATTATTATTTTATATAGTAAATGGGTCTTATATGAAAAAAAAAGGTTTATATATATATATACTAGTTTTTGCCCGTACCTACGGCACGGTGTTACAGTATTTGGCCCGTGCCTACGGCACGGTATTACATAATTAAATAATTTTATTTTTTAATTAAATGATACCCGTGCCTACGGCACGGTATTACAGTATTTGCCCGTTCCTACGGCACGGTGTTACAGAATTAAATGATTTTATTTTTTAATTAAATGATTTTATTTTAACTTTCTATTTTTTAATTTGAAAATTGTTGACCCTTTCCATCAATCAATTCACTCTCCTTCCTCCAATTACCAATGAAATGATATGGGCCGTCAATTAAGCCACATAAAGAGAGCCGTTGGATACACTCTCTTTCCTCCAATACCATTCTCCTTTATTATATAGATATATAAAATACATTATCTAATAAAATTATCAAATTAACACGTTGGACCTAAGTTAAAATTGACAAAAATTATTATTTAATTGAGATTATTAATTCATCTAATATAAATTTATCGAGATTCTACTTTTAACTAAATTTGATAATTTTGCCACAAAGTGAAAATTAATTCATTACTTCCATATATAGCCATAACATGCTAAACATCATGGGAAACCATCAAAAATATACAAAAATATTAAGACTCTAACAGTTGACCATTATTAGGTTTTTATGTTAAAATTAACCAAAATAATTTATTTTGGATGAAATTTTCATTCTTCCCCACATTCAATTCTCTCTATGTGCTGTAATTTTTCTGTCAAAAATTCTTTTTATATTTCACTTCTATCATCTTTCCTAAAACTCTCAACACAACTCATTCGGTTAAAGTTAACCAAATCAATGAAGGCAATAGTATATGTAGAATGATATGATTAAATATGTAAGATTTTATTTAAAAAATTTAGTAATAGAACACACAAGATGTTCGATAAAATATTAATCTTAGGTGGGCGTACACCACGGCTGTACAATGAGTGTCGTCTCACACCCATCTCACATCAAAATAACGGTACGATGGGTGTGCGATGGGACCCATTATAACACTGCACGTTTTCATGACATGCTTGTTGCGGTGGTTGAGGTCCGTAAGTTGACCTAGTTTCGATAGAATTATGATAAGATAAGCAGAATTTTAGAATTGGCATTTGCGATGCGTTCGCATCAGCGTTCGAACAAAGCTTAGTTTGCGTTCGTGATATATTCTTTTATACGTTCAAACAGAGTCATTCAAAATGTCCACGTGCATATGGCATTCGAGTGAGATTTAGCAGATATGGGTGTGTTCGTGTGGCGTTCGAGTTGCGTTCAAATGACCCTGCGATTTTTACCCCAAAATTAAATCAGAACACTCTGGAATTTAGGGCCTTTTATAAATAGACCCATACCCATATTCATCTTCTTCAACCTCATGCCCAAGCTTGGCCACCCCTCCAGTTTTGGCTCATTTTAGCAAGTTCAAGAGTGTTATATCTTCCATCTTCAAGAGATAATGTAGCAAGGCAAGTTTTTTACCCATTATTCTTGCATTTAGCGTGATTTTCAAGCTCATCTAGTAGATCCAAGCATGACCCATGAAACCATTCATGGTCAAGCTAATTATGAGGCTAATCATACATAGATGTAAGGTTATTTTCATGGATTGCGAAAGATTTGAGATGAGTTAGAACCTAAGATTTGTGTTTGTGAAAAACCCATGGAACCCAAGCATGGTCCATGTTCATGTTGCATGATAGTGACGATTTGAGTATGAGTTTAGCAAGTTTGATGATGATTATCATGATTTTGAGTTTGGGTTAGTGTGATTCAAGGTCATTGACACATAGGTGGATTGGGTTGAATTTAAGATAGCATGTTAAAGGGTGATTATGCGTTTAGCATGCTTGATTAGTGATTTTTACTATAGTTGGTGCTTGGATAAACTTGAGAAAGAGGATTTGTCATATTTGATATAGTTGTGTGTAGTTGTTGCGTGGTGGGATTGTCATGAGAGATGGTGATCAATGATGTTGATGGAGATGTTATAAGATGACCAAGAAGAGTTGAGAAATATGATTTGGTTATTGTGTGTATTAGCAAGTTGGGATGACTTCTTGATGATCTGTTGTAGGAATGTCATGACTTGTATATGAATCGTTAGTAGCTTAGCTAGTATAGCATCTCGAATAGATCATGAGGATAAGAGATCGCTTTAAGCTTCTCTCATCAACATAAGTTCATGCACCATTCACGCAAACATGTAGCATTGTTAATATTCAAGTATACTAATCATATACCTACCTTATATTTATAGATCCTATGCAGAAAGTCCCAGCCAATTCCACATGCTAGCTCAAGCCTTCAAGATTATTCCAAACTCTGTGAGTGAATGCTATAGTTTTCATGTTTTCAACTCCTAAGTATTTTTAGAGCTCTAGCTTTCTGTTATGGTTTTACTAAACCTCAAATTTATAAGTGCATGTTTCCGCTTAGCTTTTTTTCATGATTAACAGCTACAATTTATGTCATATTACAGAATATAACAACTTTATATGTTTTCAAGTGATTCAAGTTAAAGTTATGAATTCACTACATTATGTGATTATGATTCAGAAAGTTTAAGATATATGTTTTAGACTTATCTTAAAACTCAACCCAGTAATAAATGAAAATTTTCAAACACCTGTATAGTGCCGCCCCCTCAGTATAGCGACCCGGGTATGCTCAGTTCAACATGTCTAATGGTTTAGATAACCCTCTTTGGCCATTACAGATGCAGTTCAACAAGTCTAATAATTTCAAATAAACCCTTTTAGACTATTACAGCTACAGGTCAGCTTATTAGGGTTGGTGCTCGAAGCGCCAATCCAGATCGTATTTATGTTTGATTCATGTATACGAACAATTCTTTTTTCCATAATATTACATATTAATGGTTGCACCTCTTGTTCTTATATACGTATTCGATCCAATTATGATTAGATTGAAACTAAATCTGATTTAGTGATATGTAAATATTAGACAAAGACCCCATGATTTACAACGTAGTGCGCATTTACAACGTAGTTTGTAATTGACATTGGAAAGTGTCACTATAAGTTGTATATGCTCAAATAAATTTTCTGGTCAAGATTTACAAACACGGGTCGGTTAGTAAAATCCACTGATACCAATACATGTCGTATATCAGGACTTTGTCCGATGGTTTATCCCAATAAACCATGAGTATCGGGATACTCGTATAGACATGTGGGTATTTATTTGATAAACACTGAACGGCTCACCAAAGATTTCTAACATAGTGGTCCTTCAACTTGAGATACCACTGTAGATATATGAGACATCATCCATACTTTGATGTGTTGGGATTTTGGGCGATGGGCGCAACGGAAGCGCGGTTCAGGCGAAATCTTAATTTAAAAACTTTTTTAAATTACCGAATAAATTATTCAATATCTAATATGAATAATTTATTCATATTTCACCTAAACCTATTTATTCTATATCAAGTAGCGACATAAATATAAAGGAAATGTCGCGAAACTTTTACGAAAAACGTTTTTCTGCAAAATGACGTAAAATATATTTTGGACCGAACCGACCACCCAACACTTATGGAGACTGCCCAGGTCAGCCCCAATAGTGTTAGGGCAGTTCATGGGCTACCCGAAAAAGTGATAAATTCACTGTTTGGACAGCTGTCACCTGGTTGGCTCAAAAGTCACCCGATAACGCCGTTTTTAGCCGTTTTCGCTTATTTCAACTCCGAAACACTTTCCGGCAATTCTTCCAACTCCCAAATCACATCCAATACATTCATAAGACATCATTTTCATCATTAAAAAAATAGAACAATTCCAGGTCTGATCCAGAAACCAAAAATGCCTAATTTTATGCTTTAAATCCAATTTTTCAACATTAATCAAATTAATCTCAACACCAATTCAAGTCACCACATTAGAATCACCCAAGAATAATTCTAGGCATTAAAATAGTGGTCGTAACACTTTAGAATAGTAACTCATCATCAAATGATCAATTTGGACAAATATTACAATAATTCCATCCAAAATTTCTTCACACATGCATCAACAATTCCAATTCATAATCCACAACTAAAAGCCCCAATTTTTCAGAATTGAAGGAACCCTAGAACCTTTCTAAATCATCAAGAAACAAGAAATTAAATTTCCAAGCTTAGGGTTTTGAAGAATTACCTTAAATCTCCTAAATCCTTAGCCTTTTTTTCTTGATTTTCCTTCATTTCTTCCTTGAATCATCAAGCATGATTTTGGAACTACTTTGGGAGATTATTCGGTCATGGAGATGGGTTATAGGATGAAGAAAACATTTTCCCTCTTTTATTTCCTCATGACCGACTAATGGGGGCAAAATTGTCCATTTGGCAATTTAATAAAATAAAATTATAATTAAACTTTATGTAATCCAATCAAAATTATACACATAAAGTATAATTAAATCATGCCAAGTAAACCAATAATAATTGGACAAATTCCATAACATTTATGACAAAAGTTTAATTAATTAATTATTCAAATATTTAACAATAAAATATCCAAATAATCAATTAATATAATTATTATTATATATGTATTTTTATTTACAATAAATAATGCATGCATATATTTATGGCATGTGTCAAAATCTCATTTTTCGAATGATTAATGTGTATCTAATCGTATTATGTATCAAATACAAATACACAATAATTATTAAATGGCCAAAATCCCCTAATGCATGTTTATCGTTTAACCGAATAAACGATTCGAATTAACTCATTTAATCCGATGAAGTATTATGAATAATCCGTATTATTCATACCGCGTTGCCCAAGTGCTCAACGAGTACACTTCATATTATGGGACTCTCTAAGTTTAGGTTTATCTGTCACGAAATTCAATTTTGTGTCCATAATCCACCCACTCATGGATTATGACGACCACATATAATCTCGTTAAACTATGCAAGCCGAGGTCATTACATACGTATAATCCCTCTGTCACAGGCTATCCATATTATACTTGGGATATAGATGAGAACGTCAAATCCGTTCGGTATAATATAGTCGACTTTCAATTTATGATCTCTAAATAACACTCAGAACTGATTTCTGAAGTTATACCACAGCCATGGATTTACTAGATCGTAAACACGTGAGGATGCATTTGCCCTGTACACAGGACTGACAGATCATATCTTGATACGCACTGGATATCATGAGCATCAATCCACACCCAACGAACAGGCGGAGGTCCGATCATGAATAGATCGTTGATGTGACTGCCATCAAAGTGTGGAGGATAACTCATATATCCCATTGTGGTATCTCAAGTCGAAGGACCACTATGCTCGCTCAACTCGAGAAGATTCTCATTGACGTTGGTGTACCATCTATTAGGAAATCTTCAGTGAGTCGTTCAGTATTTATCAAATAAACACCTACACATCTATATGAGTCTCCCGAGACTCATGGTTTATTGGGATAAACCATCGGACCAGGTCACGATATACAACATGTATTGGTCTCAGCGGATTTTACTAACCTACCCGTGTTAGTAAATCTTGACCATGAACTTTATTTAAGGATATATATCTTATAGTGCGCTTCCCAATGTGAATTACAAACTACGTTGTAACTACGCACTATATTGTAAATCATAGGGTCTTTGTCTAATATACACGTATCACTAAACCAGATTTAGTTTCGATCTAATTATAATCAGATATCTAATCGTAATTAGATCGAATAAGTGTATAAAAGACAAGGGTGCTACCATTAAATTAGTAATATTATGGAAAATAGAATTGCTCATTTTTATGAATCGGACATAAATACGATCCGGATTGGCACTTTGAGCACCAACCCTAACAATTTCTCCAACTTGCTCTAGTGCCAAACCATGGTATGCTATACACATCTTAATGTATATCATATACTCATGGCCCTCAAGAGCTCACCTTGCACTCAAAAGGTAGGCAACGACAAGTAAGTCCGCTTTAACAAATTGAGTTCGTCCAACAAACTCAATCATTTTCCTTAGCCAGCATCATTCATATTCTGCAGAATTGAAATTCTACATCAATATGACTCAGACACTATATCAGTATTGTGCTATAGCTACTGAGTTATCTATGTATTTAGAGATCAAATCCAAATACTATGAGATAATAGCAAGCACTACACTAATATGAAAACTTCTAACAAATATGTATTCTCTATATTTTGATAAAATCAGACAATCTGACTGTATCAAAATTAGAGAACATGAATTTTCGGAAAGCTTACCTGAGTCTACAATAGGCTCTATAAGCCTGTATATCAAACTGTGATCTTAGCAGAATACAAACTCTAGAGTCATTCTAGAATGAATCCTTCAAACAAAGTAATCAAGACAGATTTCTCATTCGAAGAAATCACTCAAGAACGCCACTTTGCATTCTTTAGCCAAAATACATAGTTTAATATCAACATTAACCAACAGATCTTTAATTATTCAATCAGTCAGACTTGAGACAAGTTTTCTCAGAATCTACAATAGATCATTGAGTATAACTTTTCTCATTGTCATACTGTAAAGGTCCAACCTTTAACAAGCTCACTTTGCTTTTACTGCGCAAACAATTTACATATTTTATGAACTATTCATAACAAAAGCCTAATTAAGTTCAAAACTTGATTTTAGTAAGCTATAAACAATCTTAGATCTATGGTACAATGGTAATTTCCGAAATCGATATCAAATATCGCTCCCAATATAAGTTATAGGATAATTTTCTTCAATAAGAAAACAACAGAATCATTAAGTATCAAATACTTTGCAAATGATTTTGGCATCCTATTGGACTTATACGGAAGAGGTCTAAGGGTCTTTTCATCTTATTAATTATGTAGTTTCATCACAGTTTATCACTTTCTCATTTGAGTTCACTAAGTCAAATCCTTTCTACAATCGTCAACATCCGATATTAGACACAAAGTAATAAAATAATTTTATTACTCGGGATCATAGAAAAGATATTATATCAAATAGAATACAATATTCCCTTAAATATAATAAATGATAAACTTTTACTTGTACCTCCGAAGCACAAGTACTTTCAATTATATAACAATTATACAAAAGAAATTCTCAAATCTCAAACTTTTCAAGATTCGAATTTTCTACCTATACATATCATATATGTAACTGTAGGAACAAATGGAACGTTAATTAAAGAGATGAATTAGTGTTACTGGAGCATAACCCCAAGAGTATCGAAACTAATTCGGTAACACTCAATATCAACGAATCAAATCATATAAGATTCAATTACTCCCACTGACCAATTCCATCAAGATGGAATCGTGGAAGTTTAATATTGAGTAAGAATCACATTCATTAAATAACTTTAGAACTAACTGCCTTAAATTCATATGTTTGATCATATCAAACATCTTCGAACAATTCAAAGATTCTCGATGAATTTCAAAAATATAGTTTTCAACACTACAAATAGAATATCTTTGAACCATTCAAAATATTCTATCCGCGTTTCATTAGAAACATATTGAAAGTTCTCGAACCATTCAAGACGTTCAATATGTTCTCTATTAGAAACACGTAACTAAGTCATGACAAATCATTAAATAAGTCACGAAGTGAAGAAAACTATCTAAGGCAATTTCTAATTTATTAAACTACATACATCCAATGTGGTGTGAACTCGTATCAGACCATTTTTTACCATACGGAATAAGCATCTAATGCTAATATGATAAAATCTCATAAAACATTGTTCTAAGTTATTTAGTCAACCAAATATTTTTCTTAATGTTTATCTTTTCTTTAATGACACTACTAGTCGTCTTAAAATATGTAACAACTGTTTATACAGACAAGTAACTATCCAATAGTCACAAGTTCTGATATCAAATATCAAAACAGTTATTACACATTATTTTAAATAACTAGACGGGAGATCTAGTATCCAATACTTACAGTTGTCGTATTGTGAGAATCGATATTCTGTATACACAACTATACACATCTCATTTCTTAAGCTTTATAATTTTCGTTCAATTATTCACAACAATTACAAATAATTGATTAGCAAAATGTGTCAAACACGTGACTTCTAAAAGTCACAAAAGCCAAGAAACGTCATTAGAAGATAAACAAATACTAATGGGGTTTTCTTAATGCCAGTCAAGAATCTTGAGACATGAACTATTCAAGTCAATTCTTACTGCATAAGAAACAATTCTTTCAAGACTATTATTTCGTTAAAAAAAATCTCTCTTAGGATTACCTAATCGTGACTTAGAAACTAAGTCACTAACCATCATGATTTTTAAGAAAATCGGAACAATAGTTCCCGATGGTTTGAACTAATCTAACAATATTTAAGTCTACTGTCATTCTAGAACCTATTCTAGAAATACGCAACCATAAGTGAAGTCAGAAAATCTATTCAAGTAATAAGCATGCAGTGGATTAGAAGTATATAACCGGCATGGATAAAATCCCATAAACTACGCCCTCATAGCTTTGGCACGATCTCAGATGTAGTTATAGAAAGATACCCATAAACCGTACTAACAAGACGGACCAAGAAACATGTATCCAATACACGTCACTTTACAACCTTATTTTAAGCGGGGATTTTCCACTAGAAAACTATACTCTACATCAAATGCAGAATTTTAATCTAAATTTTTTTCTAAACAATTCAATTCTACCTATAGAAAACATAACTTAATTTAACGATTAAATTTCCGTTACGTTTCCCGTTAGCGTGGAATCGAAAAGTCAAGAAACATATATAGATTATATGCACGTGTGAACATTAAAATTTGATTAAATATCAAATATAAAGCATGAATAATGTAATGGATGAAGCATCAGACTTTCTCTGATACCATTTTTGTTGGGGTTTTGGGCGATAGGTGCAGCCGAAGCGCGGTTCGGGCGAAATCATAATTTAAAAAAATTTTCAAATTACCGAATAAATTATTCAATATCTAATATGAATAATTGATTCATATTTCACCTAAACCTATTTATTCGATATCAAATAGCGACATAAATATAAAGGAAACGTCGCGAAATTTTTACGAAAAATATATTTCCGTAAAATGACGCAAAACGCGTTTTTGACCGAATCGACCACCCAACACTTATGGGGACTGCCCAGGTCAGCCCCAATAGTGTTAGGGCAGTTCATGGGCTGCCCGAACAATGAAAAATTCACTGTTTGGACAGTCGTCACCCGGTTGGCTCAAAAGTCACCTGGTAACGCCGTTTTTGGCCATTTTCGCTTATTTCAACTCCGAAACACTTTGCGGTAATTGTTCCAACTCCCAAAACACATCCAATACATTCATAAGACATCATTTTTATCATAAAAAATAGAACAATTCCAGCTCTGATCCAGAAACCAAAAATACCTAATTTCATGCTTTAAATCCAATTTTTCAACATTAATCAAATTAATCTCAACACCAATTCAAGTCACCACATATGAATCACCCAAGAACAATTCTAGGCATTACAAGAGTGGTCATAACACTCTAGAATAGGAACTCATCATCAAATGATCAATTTGGACAAATATTACAATAATTCCATCCAAAACTTATTCACACGTGCATCAACACTTCCAATTCATCATCCACAACCAAAAGCCTCAATTTTTCAGAATTGAAGGAACCCTAGAACCTTTATAAATCATTAAGAAACAAGAAATTAAATTTCCAAGCTTAGGGTTTTGAAGAATTACCTTAAATCTCCTAAATCTTTAGCCTTTTTTTCTTGATTTTCCTTCATTTCTTCCTTGATTCATCAATCATGATTTTGGAACTATTTTGGGAGCTTATTCGGTCATGGAGATGGGTTATAGGATGAAGAAAACATTTTCCCTATTTTATTTCCTCATGACCGACTAATGGGGGCAAAATTGTCCATTTGGCAATTTAATCAAATTAAATTATAATTAAACTTTATGTAATCCAATCAAAATTGCACACATAAAGTATAATTAAATCATGCCAAGTAAACCAATAATAATTGGACAAATTCCATAACATTTATGGAAAAAGTTTAATTAATTAATTATTCAAATATTTAACAATTAAATATCCAAATAATCAATTAATATAATTATTATTATATATGTATTTTTATTTACAATAAATAACAAATACATATATTTATGGCATATGTCAAAATCTTATTTGACGAATAATTAATGTTTATCTAATCGTATTATGTATCAAATATAAATACACAATAATTATTAAATGGCCAAAATCCCCTAATGCATGTGTTATCATTTAACCGATTAAACGATTCGAATTAACTCATTTAATCCGATGAAGTATTATGAATAATCTGTATTATTCATATCGCATTGCCCAAGTGCTCAACGAGTACACTTCATATTGTGGGACTCTCTAAGTTTAGGTTTATCCGTCATGAAATCCAATTTCGTGTCGATAATCCACCCACTCATGGATTATGACGACCGCGGATAATCTCGCTAAACTATGCAAGCCGAGGTCATTGCATACGTATAATTCATCTGTCACAGGCTATCCATATTATACCTGGGATATAGATGAGAACGTCAAATCCGTTCAGTATAATATAGTCGACTTTCAATTTACGATCTCTAAATAACACTCGGAACTGATTTTCGAAGTTATACCACGGCCATGGATTTACTAGATCGTAAACACGTGAGGATGCCTCTGCCCTGTACACAGGACTGACAGATCATATCTTGATACGCACTGGATATCATGAGCATCAGTCCACACCCAACGAACATGCGGAGGTCTGATCATAAATAGATCATTGACGTGACTACCATCAAAGTATGGAGGATAACTCATATATCCCACTATGGTATCTCAAGTCGAATGACCACTATGCTCGCTAAACTCGAGAAGATTCCTATTGACGTTGGTGTACCATCTATTAGGAAATCTTCAGTGAGTCGTTCATTGTTTATCAAATAAATACCTACACATCTATATGAGTCTCCCGAGACTCATGGTTCATTGGGATAAACCATCGGACCAAGTCACGATATACAACATGTATTGGTCTCAGCAGATTTTACTAACCGACCCGTGTTAGTAAATCTTGACCATGAACTTTATTTAAGGATATATATCTTATAGTGCGCTTCCCAATGTGAATTACAAACTACGTTGTAACTACGCACTATATTGTAAATCATAGGGTCTTTGTCTAATATACATGTATCACTAAACCAGATTTAGTTTCGATCTAATTATAATCAGATATCTAATCGTAATTAGATCGAATAAGTGTATAAAAGACAAGGGTGCTACCATTAAATTAGTAATATTATGGAAAATAGAATTGCTCATTTTTATGAATCAGACATAAATACGATCCGAATTTACACTCTGAGCACCAACCCTAACATGATGATAGTCACGTCACCGATCTATTTAGATCAGACCTCCGCCTGCTCGTTGGATGTGGACCCATGCTCATGGTATCCTGTGAGTATCAGATAGAATCCATCAGTCCTGTGTACAAGACATATGTATCATGTACGTATTTGTGATCTAGTACATCTATGGTCGTGGTATACTTTGGAAGCGAGTTCCGAGTGTTATTTAGAGATCGTAAATTTGTAAGTCGATTATAATAAATCTTAAAGATTTGACGTTCCTATCTATATCTCCGGTATAATATTGATAGCATTTGACAGAGGGATTATATGTATGCAATGACCTCGACTTGCATAGTTTAACGAGATTATCCGTAGTCTTCATAATTTACGAGTGGGTGAATTATATGTTGGGACAGATGTGGAACCATTAGGGTCAGATTGGTACCCCGCGCTGCGTAATTGGGTCTAACCCGTGGATATCAAGCATGGGTGTAATTTTAAATAATTTAATGAAATACTATATTCCATTTCGAGTGTCATTCAGCTCTCTAGAAACAAAGAGCTGAAGGAAATAGGGTTTTCAACCTTAAATCCTTTCGACCTTCCCTAAACATTTCCAAAAATACCCAAAATTAATTTTAATTTCAAAACCAATATCAACACATGTTATAGAATAAAAATCAAGATTTTCAAAATATCAAACATTTTTACAAAAACATAAATTTATTCTAAATACGCACTTGCGTAAATTTTGAATCCAAAATACAAACCAAATTAGAATCCCATAATGAAGTGACTCGTGAACAATTCTATGTCACCCAAAGGTGGTCAAGTGATTCTAGAATGGTAACCTTAGCTCTAAGCTATTATCTAGAGTTCCAAACTCTAATTTTATATCTATGTCTAACATAAATATTTTGACCTAATTACAATCATATTGTGTTTATACTTCCAAAGCATCATAACACAATTAATTAGCCTAATTTCAATATTATATATCTAATACATAATTCAACATTATATGTCTCACTAATGAAAAATACACCTTTTGGAGAAGATCAAACTTATCAAGTAAGGTTGATTCAAATATCCAATCTACTTCTCTTTATTGTAATATTTGGAGAACTTCCAAGGATTAACAAACTTGACTCCAAGATCCAATCTTGATTCCAATGCTAGCAACCTTCAACCCAAGATCCAATCTTGATTTCTCCTAGATGAAATGTTTTAGAGACCTTACAAAGCTTCTCTAAACATTTCTCTAACTTATGCTAATTTCTCTAATTCTTGATTGTATTTAGCTTTCTCAAGCTTTTGCTTTTCTTAATTAAAATCTTCCTAAAACTGCTATTTATAGCAAAACTTAGGTAATTTTTAATTAATAAAAGTTGTAATCAACTTTTAGGTGGGCTTAATCTAATTTGTCCAAATATGTATAATTAGGTGTGACTAATATCCATTGTCTACCACTTTGATTTAATCCAATTAAATCAAGATAATGATTATGAAATGGATTAGTTCAATGTTTGCCACTTTGATTTAATCCAATTAAATCAAACTAAAACCACATATTTTACATACTTACAATTACCATAATATCCTCAAATGGTAGAGATAATTATGATTTTACTATTAAGCCCTTGTGTAATTATTGAATTAATCCAATTAGGTCAAAGTAAATAATCAATGTTATCCAATAACACTTGATTATCTTAGTTGATAATTATAATATCGAATATTATCTTTTATCAAAATTAATCGGCTATCCAAGTGCTCAACGAGTACACTTCATATTGGGACTCTCTAAGTTCAGACATGTTCGTCATATAAGCCTAGTTAATATGTAACCAATTCGGCCACCTCCGAATTCGCGAAGAACACAAACGACCTTTCTGAACAATACAAGTCGAGGTCATCAGATATGTTTAACAATCATTCTGTCGTAGGCTATCCAAGTTGTGTTTAGGAAACATAAAATACACCGTCGAGTTTCTGAGACGCACATCTCATGTCGACATGTCCACAATTCTTCATAATTGATGTGATCCTGTAACATCCCGAGGTATTTTATCGTGTTGTGTAAATTTTATTTTGCTCGTGAGGCCGAGTCGAACACGAGGTTTATTTTATTTCAGTAAAAACGGAAATCTTTTTCCAAGAGAGAGCTGTAGAATGATAAGGAATTAAATAAAAAGGAAAAAAAAATTGGAATTTGATAAATAAATTAAACCCTAGAAATTTCTACATACAAGTGTATTAAATATATAAAGTACCCACTCACATATTTAATAGATATATTTATATATTCATACTAAGATATTTATTGCGCACACATTTAATTAGAAATAACACACACACACGTGGACTCCACTCACACCACACACACACATAATTTAAACCCACACTTAACACACACAATTCGTAAGAGAGGGGGAGAGAAACAACAGATCAGAGGAGGCAGAGCAGGTGAGGCCGGAGAAAGAAAGAAAGAAATGGGTTCAGGAGAGTGGGGCAAAAAAATAAAAGGGGAAAGATCGAGAGGAAGAAGGACTGAGAGAGGCTGAGAAGAACCGTAAGCAGGGGATGAAATTCGAAGCTGAGAAGAATAAAAAGAGGGAGAGAAAGAATGCAAATGTGTAAGTAAACTATTGCTTTGATTTCTTGAGTGTGATGGATTTTATAATTTGGGTCTTTGATAAATTTCGAAATTTGATTTGATAATGAGTTAATGGTATGTTAAATATGACCTAGACTTGGTACCTTGAATAAAATTTGAAGAAATTTTTAGGGTTGAGGAAATTACAAGATTTGGGGAAAAATCGGTATCAACCCTAGAAAATTTGGGAATGTTGGAATTAAGATAATAGCTTAATAGATAGTTAGTTAATCTGGAAATTTATAAGTAGGTAATGTTGTGCTTATGTGACTGTGAAAGTCAAATCTGAAAAATTAAAGTAGCGGTAGTAATGAAAACGTGGTGGCAATGAACTCCTTGAGTCTTTGTGTTATGATGGGTTTGGATAGAATAATTGAATAAATAAAATGTTTGGAATTATGCGTGGATAAGTTGAACATAGTTTTAGATATGATTTGGAATGAAATTAAGTAAAATAAAGAAGAATGAGGAATCGGCAGTAGCCTTAAAATTTTAGGGATTGGTAATTTAGTAAGGTATATATATATATATATGTATATAACTATGTGAAGGAAGTTAAAATGGCGTATGGAAGAATTTGGGTAATGACCTTAATGTGATAATTTTGTTGACAATGAGTTTCATTACATAAAAATGCATATACTTAGAGGAAGGCGGGTGGTAACTGTCAGGGCATGCTACTGTTATATGTTAATCTTTATGCATGTGATGGATAATTTTAGGAAATTAATTTATGCACCTTTTCGCCCATTTGCTACTGGACTATGAGTATAACATTGTAATGTGTGGTATGCTGGCTTAGGTTGAGATGTGTGTTTGGGGTTTGCATGATTGGGGATATAGAAACTTGACAAGTATAATATGAACGTATGGAAAGATTTATAGTAAACAGGATATGAAGCATGAAAGACCAGATTAAAAGAAATCTATAGTAGGGTTGCATATTTGATTAAAATGGTTAAGAGCAGACACTAGCCTAAGTTAATGAAGAATGTAAATAAGCAAGTATGACATATATAAAGTATGTTGAGGATAGTGTAAGCATATAAGAGCATAAGTTAACTCAAGATAAAAGTATAAAAAGAATAGAATACATACATCATTAGTTTATAGAAATGCATGAACATATGCATTTAGTCACATTACAACTTAAGGGTAAGTATATAAGAAAGCATGACAAGGGTAGTGTGAAGAAATATGCATAATTGTGCATTATGATTTTCATACATTGATTTGAAATTAAAAAGGGTTTTGAAGTTCAAAGCATTTTTAAAAGAAAAAGTTTTTGATGTTTTCTTTTGAAAGAAAAGTATTTCAGGAAATGTTTTCTTACAGTTTTGAGATACAAAATATGATTTTATGTTTTTCGGGGCATGAGGTAAAACCTCACCCCAGTATGTAACTATTACAGTTGGAATTGACGGATACAGAGGACATGTGGTGGTTACGTTGAGTTAGGGCCAGGATGGCGGCTTAGGATCGTGTACCTAGTCCCTAGTATAGAGCTTGGGCGGTAGCATTGATCCGCTCCCCCAGTTCTAGTGGTGGTTACGTTGCAGTTGAGCTGTTGTCCTGGACGTGACTACACCCAGTTGAGTTGTTGTCCTGGGTGTAGGGCTCTACGTTGCAGTTGAGTTGTTGTCCTGGACGTAGAGCACCACCAGTTTCAGAGATGCCCAGTTGAGTTATGGTCTTGGGCATAGAGTACACCCAGTTGAGTTATGGTCCTGGGTGCAGAGAGACGTCCAGTTGAGTTATGGTCCTGGACGTAGAGCAGTTTTCAGATTTCAAACTTTCAGTACACAGTTTTCAGATTTCAAACTTTCAGTACACAGTTTTCAGATTTTCATTATAGAGTTTTCAGATCTTCAGTATGTAGTTTTCAAAATTTAAATTTTAGTAATCAGTTTTTAGAAAACAGGTTTTAGAAATAGTTTACAGAAACCAGAGATTTTAAGCATGTTTTCAGAAAAAAGAGATTTTATTAAGAGACTTTCAGATTTTCATAAAAGAGTTTTCAGAAAATGTTTTCAGAAAGTATTTTCTAAAAAGTATGGCATAATTAAAGTTCATTGCAGCTTATAGGTTATGCATATAAATCATACTTTATGGTTAATGTACGAGATGCATATAGCTGACATTGGAGTATGATAGCATGATTATATTTATGTGATTATGATTGATTCATGTGTGTATTATATGTTTACATAGAAGGAACAATTTGTAAGATACTAGCGTGTGATTATATGGTCTCATATACATGTTTATATGGTTAATGTTAATTTGCTGGATGTTTAATAGAAAGATTATTTTATAATCCGATTTGATGATATTTCAAAGAAATAAAAGAAAAATAAGTATGGTAAGTAACCAATCTAAATTAGCAAAAAGTAAGTAGGTAAGTAATAAGTTAACAGAATAGCGCAGCAGAAGCGTAATGAAATTTATTTTGATTAGAGATATAAGAACTTAATAAGTATATTATGGATGTTGATTGTAAATAAGAAACATAGCTAAAAATTCACGTATGAATAGTTAGAAAGACTAGTAACTAGTAATAAGTTTATAAATGGATAAAGAATCAGAAAAATAAATCAGACTGTGATATATGTGCATGATCACAAAAAGTTCAGATTAATATAAAATGGAATTCATACCTTGTTTGTGTTTGATGCTCAAGGAATGAGCATAGTTACTTACTGAGTCTTATGACTCACACCACAACAGTGTTTGAGTTTTGCAGGTTGGTGACCTGATCGGTCGACCACAGACACCAAAGCTTGAGGAGCCGGATAGCAGCGTTGCAGTCAGCCAGTCACCAGGTCTTGGGTGGATAAGAGTCAAGTTGTTTATGAGTTTATTTGTAAAGTAATTGAGTTGTTTATAAGTTTAGTTGTATAAGTTTAAAGTTTGTAAAAGTTTTTGTTTATACGTATTTTTGGGCACGGAGCCCAATTATTATGTCTTGAGTTTATTGATTTGGTGTATATTATTAGTGTCGGGCCCAATAGGTTGTTTAGAGGAGCTGGACTTGATCCAGGTTGCTCGATTTTAACAGAGGTCATGCCGAAATTTCGGCAGAGTCATAGGCTTATGGAGTCAGGATTTGCTCGTCTCCTGCCGGTAGCATCCTAGCTTAGGCGGGATGTTACAGATCCACCCTAGGTGATCGACTTCGGCCAAACCTTTAAGTATCGTGACTTTACTCACATGGATACCTAAATCTCTTATGGTACACATACGGGTCGACGGATCCTATATTGCTTCGCACTTGATTACTGAGTGCATTGATCCACACCCAACGAACATCTAGAGGTCAGACCATGAAAGGTTTCTGACATACATGACATCAAAGTGTGGATGATCTCACACAGAATCAATATTATCCTATAGTCAAATGTTTACATATACTACTCGACTTGATGAGATTCCTATTGACGGTGGTGTGTATTTCAACTATTAGTAATAACCTATGAGTCATTCATTATTTGGTCCAACCAATACCCTCACGTCTATACGAGTTTCCAAAACTCATGGTACATCGGGTTAAACCATTAGAACTCCAATTCTAATATACGACATGTACTAGTCTTATAGGTTATTGGAATTCGACCGTATTCCAAAACCGACGACTATGAATATATATATATATATATATATATATATATATATATATATATATATATATATATATATATATATATATATATATATATATATATATATATATATATATATATATATATATACTTTGAGAATAATTTATAATAGTAATACTTATCTCAATATCGGACCACCTAGTGTCCAATATTACTACAAGAATATTCTAAGGTCAATGTCATTCTTAACATATCTATACATCAATCTAATACGCATAATGACAATATCATTAATAATGTATGAAATGAAAATGTAGTTATTTTATTAATAAATAACAAAATATACGATTCAGATTGGCACTCCAACCCCCAACTCCAACATTACGGACATGAAATTTGATTCATTGACGGATAAACATAAACTTAAACTTAGAGTGTCTCACAATATGAAGTGTACTCATTGAGTACTTGGGCAACTGGTTATGAATAATACAGATCATTCATAATAATTTATCGAATTAAATAAGTTAATTCGAATCGTTTAACGATTAAATGAAAATACATTCATATGGGTATTTTTGTTCAATTAATAATTAATATGTATTGTATTTGATATAAAA
Source organism: Zanthoxylum bungeanum (assembly GCA_019454045.1). Lineage (NCBI taxonomy): Eukaryota > Viridiplantae > Streptophyta > Magnoliopsida > Sapindales > Rutaceae > Zanthoxylum > Zanthoxylum bungeanum. The sequence continues at coordinate 26,779 of SKCR01040025.1, forward strand.
TGTGATTTGATATATATTAATTAATTGTCAAATGAGATTTTGTCACATGTCATTAATATATGTATTTTGTTATTTAATGTAAATAAAAATACTTATATAATAATAATAATTATTATATTAATTAATTATTTAGATATTTAAATGTTAAATATTTAGATAATTAAATAATATATGTATATATATTACATAATTGTTATGTAATATGTTTCATTATTATTGGTTACTAATAATATTAAACGTTAAGGTTGAAGTATTCAATTTGATTTTGTATACTTTAAACATAATGTTTAATTAGATTAAATAATATTCATTTGTAATAATTGTTATTACATATGTTTATTATTTTATGGTGACAAATGACATGACTTTTAAGCTTAGAGTATTCAAATTGAACAAGTAACTTAAAGCTTGATATTTAATTAGATTAAATAAATTATAAAATGACCAAATTGCCCCCAAATTAGGTTACCCCTAGTATATAAAGTGAAAAATTTTGGTTTCTCTTTAAATAAGCTTCCTTGGTCAAAACTAACTCTATGGAAAAGCTCCCAAAATTTTTCTTAAAGAAACTTGAGAGAAATGGATGAAATCAAGAAGAACGCTTAAGAAATTAGGAGATTTTGAGGTAATCTTCAATATTCTTAAGCTTAGAAAGTTTGTTTCTTGTTCTTAAGAATCTAGAATAGTTATATGATTTCTTTCTTTCTTGGATTTAGGTGTTTTTTGATTTGGAGGATGAATTGAGAGGCTTAATGCATGCAATGTTTTAAAATACGGTGCGGCGCCTCGAGGCGGCCGGCCATTGAGGCGCGAGGCGGACCTCCTCGAGGCGGTGAGGCGGGCGCCTCAATCCGAAAATCGGAAAAATAATCCAAAATATATTCATTTCTTCATAATTCATAATATACTCAACAAACTATTGATAAGTAATCCAAAATACATTACTTTCTTCATAGTACATAGTTTGTTCAAAAAATTATTGATAACTAATCCTTATACAACAAGTCTTAATAAAAGCAAGTTCATAAAGAAACAAATAAACAAAGCCAACTTGGTGATCAATCGTTTTAACATATGGAATAATTAATACATGAAAATTGAACCACTAATAATAATATTAATGCTCAAATCCTCAATTTTCAGACTTGTTCAAATTGGTTGGAAGACCAGGCCGTTAAATCAAATTGGTTGGAAGACCAGGCCGTAGACGAAGAAGAAACCCTAGACGAGAGCTGATCGTCGAGACGAAGAAGAAACCACGAAGAAGAAACCCTAGACGAAGAAGAAACCCTAGACGAAGAAGAAACCACGCTGAAGGGGAAAAGACTGACAAATTTTTTTTATATACACAAGTGAAAACGACGACGTTTTGGCACTCCAAAACGTCGTCGTTTTCAGCGGAGAAAAAAAAAATTAAAAAAAAATTCGAAGCCTGAGGCGGCCGCCTCAGGCCGCCTCGAGCCGAGTCTTCGAGAGGCGGCCTGAGGCGGCCGCCTCAAGCGGTCAAAAGCGGAAAATTGACTCCCACCGTATTAGGCGGCCGCCTCGAGGCGCTGATGGCCTGAGGCGGTGCGAGGCGGCCCGAGGCGGCCGCCTCGAAACGTATTTTAAAACAATGAATGCATGTATGAAGTAAGATTGAGTAATAGTAGTGTAATATTAGTTCAATTTTATCATATGATGACTTGTTGTCATTCTAGAGTGTTATGACCACTCTTGTAACTCCTAGAATTGTTCTTGAGTTCTTCATTGGTGGTGGCTTTGTTTGGTGTAACTATTAATATGATTAATGTTGAGAACATTGGATTTAAAATATGAAAAATGATATTTTTGGCACCCAGATCAGATCTAGAAATTATGAAATTTTGGTGATGAAAAATATGTTATTTAAATATATTGGATGTGTATTGGGCGTTGGAATAATTGCCGGAAATTATTTCGGATTGAAAATATGCGAAAACGGTGAAAAACGGTGTTACCGGGTAAGTTTCGGGCTTACCAGGTATCCGCTGTTCAAACAGTGAATTGGTCACTGTTCAGGCAGCCCATGAACTGCCAAAGTACTATTGGGACTGACCTGGGCAGCCCCGTGTGTATTGGTTGGTTAGTTTGGATAAAAACGCGTTTTAGGCTATTTTACGGAAAAATATTTTCGTAAGAGTTTCGTGGAATTTTTAAATTATTTATGTTGTTATTTGATATCGAATAAATATGTTTAGATGAAATATGAATGAATTATTCATATGGGATATTGAATAATTTATTCGGTGAGTTTAAAATTTTTAAAGTTACGATTTCATCCAAACCGCGCTCTTCCGCTGCACCTGACCCCTACACAACTTTCCCTGCTTACGCGGTGTCAGGTCCCGCTAAATAGGTTTCATGCCACCAGGTTACAATACTGGTGAGATTTTCTATGATAGTATTTATTGGCACATGTTTTATATACGAGTTTTAAATTCAGATTATTATGTTTTCAAAGAAAAATGAAACCTTTCAGCACAGTTCAACTAGATTACCCGATCAGAATATCTTTATGTGTTTTATTTTCCGGCATTCACTCACTAGGTCGTTGCAACGACTTACCCCTTACAGTTTCAATTTTGGTTGCAGGAATCGCGAATTGCAGTTGCTCAGCTCGGAGGAGATGGATACCAGCTGCAGTCTTAAGCATGCATGATCATGGTCTACACACATATTAGTCATCATGATAAGTCGTGGGGCCGAACAATGTCTTATGTATGATGCATGGTGTATAAGTGTTGTCACATTGAGTAGTTCATGTGTATATGATAAACATGTATGTCAACAGATCCTTGAGTGTTTATATGTTGATAGCATTAACAACAAAGATGTAGCTTAGCTCATGATACATCACACGTTCAGGTCAGAGGTTCAGGGAAATGGTATCATCTTCCTCTGCGGTCACGTCCAAAAATATTAGGATTTGACACCCATTACACTGCCATTTTCATGTGCGATGGGTGTGCGACAACCATTATTCTTTGTTGTTGTTTGTGGACTTGAGAGAAGAGTTAAGAGTTGATTTCAATGGTCATTTTGTCCAAACTGAGTTTATTTGACTAATTGGATTATAAAAAACATAAAAATGGCTACTTGTGTTGTATACTGAGAAATTTTTGTATGGAACCGGTACACCCCTTAATTAATGTATCATCCAATCTTCATATGACATGTGGTAATATTTTGATAATATTTTATTTTAATTAAAAACTAATGTGACACATGTCAGATTTATTATCACGTGTCAGATAAAGATTGGATGGTACATTAATTACGTGGTGTACCGGTTCTATACAAAAATTTCTACTATACTTTTTTTTTGCTTGCTTTTAATAATTTCCCAAATATCATTTCCATCACTACCCATCTTTGAACTCGACAGCCTTCACATTTCTACATCCTAGGTTCTATTATTCATGGTTACATTATAAACTAAACAAAATGGTACTGTAATTGAAGTTCTAGAGCCCGCTGAAGTTTATTTTTAATTTTTTTTATTATTATTCCCGAAAATTATTATTTTCACTTAAAAATTTTATCAACTGAATTAGATGCACGCACTACAAAAGATTAGCTAAAGTTACAACTCACTCTTCATCTAAATTCTCAATAGTATGGAAAAAAGCACATTTTAATGATTTAAAATAATTTAGCTTGAAGTGCCAAACTTAAATGTTGGGAGAATGAAAAGCCAACATTAAGTACAAAGTCACAAGAAGCTAAGAAGTTGCCCAATTGATACTAAATTAACAAGAGTCTGATCCCACTGCACTCTGCACACCAGCTACTGTTCTGAATCAAGCATTTGATTGAATATCACAGCATTCCCAGTAAAGATTACATGGAATTGATTGATCCTTTACTCCACCTAACAGCAATAGGACTCCTCACAAGATGATCTCCATCATTCCATTCAATGGAGCCAAATTGCTGCGAGCTAACACCAAGTCCATTCAAATCAACACTAGAGAATGTAATCTCATATGCCAATGTCTTGTTTTCAGCACTAAACACAAGCTTATTAGGACTAACAGTGACAGCAACATTGGGTGGAGCATTCACTTTAACCTCATAAACTGCATCTACCGAGCTCCCAACATTCTTCACCGCTCTCTTGTACATCACAACACCATTGTTAGAATCAAACACAACAGAGAATGATGGGTAGTTAAGATTGCCTGGAGTAGCCAATGTCCTAGTACATATATCCGAGCTAGCAGGCTCTCGTACAAAAACCGAAATCCTCTTACTATCATACCCAATTGAGCAGAGAAATGCACATACTCACTTACATCAATGTCATAAACCAATCCTGGATTAAGAGCTCTATTAGGATCAACGTGTCCTGCTCCATGAATGAATGGTGTTGATTCTTCCCCACTAGCAAGATCCTTGATGGTTTCCCCTGAATTGTCCAAATTATAAGCTGTAGTCATCAATGCAGATTTGATTGCAGCAGGGGACCAAGCTGGATATGCCTTCCGAAGCAGAGCAGCCAAGCCACTAACATGTGGACAAGACATTGAAGTGCCTGAAATTATATTGAAATCAACTCTTCTAGGATCAATATCTAAATCTGTTGGTCCAGTGGAACCAGTCCAAGCAGCCAAGATATTGACACCGGGAGCAATTACATCCGGTTTGAGAATCTCTGGTGTCAAATAATGGGGTCCCCGGCTGGAAAAGGCTGCAACTTTGGGAGCAGGCGGCTTCGTACCAATCACCGTGCCACGAAACACAATTGTAGCTGTAGGATACTGTTGTGATAAAACACACACTAATATAGGTGAATGGAGAGAAAATTCTTCTTTATTATCACACAAACAAAGAATTACAAAGCTTACAACCCTAAGTTTTAAAAAAAACTCTCACACCACTTTACTCTCTATTCTCACACTTCTGGGATGCTAAAACTAATGGTCTTGAGCTCCTTTTATAATGCCCAAACCATGTGAACAGTGCCACACGGTTTTGGGGCAAGTTGGCATGTCTTCATCAACTTTTGGCTACCATCATTTCTGCTTTCGGTGCTCTTTGTTGTTTACTGCAATTGCATGCAAGCTTGCACACGTCCTTGCAAGCTATTTTCATTTCAACAAATCTCCCCCTCGGTGAAGATTTCCCCAAAATTTGAGCCGACCATCAATCACCCAAACCGGATCCTCCAAAGGATCCTCCCCTGGCTGCATCTGAATGACTGCCTACGTACCCTGAGTTGGGATCAAGCCAATCGTAGTTCTCTGAATCTCCCCACTCTGACTATGTGGAGAGTTTTTTCATCCCGGCTATGGCACGACAGATTTCAAGCTTCTCCTTTGGCAAAACCTTGGTGAACATATTGGCACCGTTGTCGTCGGTGTGAATTTTCCTGAGTTCTAATAGCTTTGAGCTCAGGACGTCCCGTATCCAGTGATACCTCACATCGATATGTTTTGACCTCGAATGAAAAGTCGAATTTTTACCAAGATAGATAGCACTCTAGCTATCACAGTACAAAGTGTACTTCTCCTACTTGAAACCCAATTCCTGGACAAATGTCTTCATCCACAGCAATTTCTTGCAGGCTTCTGTCATTGCAATGAATTCTACCTCTGTTGTAGAAAGTGCAACACATCTCTGCAACCTAGACTGCCATACCACAGCTCCTCCTGAGAGAGTAATCAGATATCTCGAAGTAGACTTTCGGGTATCCACATCTCCTACCATATCTGAATCGGTGTATCCCATCAACACTGGCTTGTCGCTTCCAAAACATAGCCTCATTTTGGATGTGCCTCGAAGATACCGCATAATCCATTTGATAGCATTCCAGTGTTCTCTTTCTGAGTTTGACATAAACTGGCTGACTAATCCAACTGCGTGTGCCAAGTCTGGCCTCGTGCACACCATGACATACATAAGACTTCCCACTGCTGAGGTGTATGGAACCTGTTTCATTTCCTCCTTCCCTGTCTCAATAGAGGGACTCTGTTGTGTACTCAATCTAAAGTCGGTAGCAAGAGGAGTGCTAACCGCTTTAGCCTTGTCCATCTGGAATCTCTGAAGTACCTTCTCGATGTACTCCTTCTATGACAAGTATAACCTCCTGGCTTTCCGATCACGGCCGATCCTGATGCCAAGAATCTGTTTAGCTGGCCCTAAGTCTTTCATCTCAAAAGACTTACTCAGTTGCTGCTTCAAATTATCAATCCTCGATTGATTCCGGCCAACTATCAACATATCATCTACATACAGTAGTAAGATGATAAAGTCATCGTCAGAGAATTTCTGAACGAAGACACAATGGTCTGCAGTGGTCTTCTTGTATCCCTGCTCCCCCATAACTGACTCGAACTTCACGTACCACTGTCTCGGTGCCTGTTTCAAACCATAGAGGCTTTTCCTGAGTCTGCACACATAGTCATCTTTCCCGCTGACTCTGAAGTCTTCTGGTTGCTCCATGTAAATTTCTTCTTCCAGATCTCCGTGAAGAAATGCGGTATTGACATCCATCTGCTCGATCTCCAGGTCGAGGTTTGCTGCTAAGCTGAGTACCACTCTGATGGATGACATCTCCACAACTGGAGAGAAGATTTCATCAAAGTCAATGCCTATTCTTTGATTAAATCCCTTGACGACTAGTCTGGCTTTGTACCGGGGTTGTGAAGTGTGCTCATGTTGCTTCACTCTGTACACCCATTTGTTCTTCAAAGCCCGTTTACCTATTGGCAATTTCACCAACTCGAAAGTGTGATTGTCATGCAGAGATTTCATCTCATATTGCATGGATTCCTCCCACTTTTCTCTGTCCTCTGTTTCCACAGCCTCCTTGTAGCTCTCGGGTTCTCCCCCGTCAGTAAGTAGCACATATTTATATGCAGAGTATTTGGTTGAAGGTCGCCTCTCTCTGTCAGACCTTCTCTGTGGAACTGTTGGTGTAGCTTCTGGTACTGGTGGTTGATCATGATCATCATCTCTGGGAGCTTCATCACATGTACCCTCATGTCTGGGAACCTCATCTTCAACTCGTACTGGCACCGGTGTATGAGGTTCTGAATTCAAATCTCTGTATTGTTGGGGCATTGTCTTCAATTCCTTCCGGATATCTTCTATGGCCTGGTCTTCAACGAAGACAACATCTCAGCTTCTGAAAATTTTCTTCTCAACAAGATCATACAATTTGTAGCCGAAATCATCATGACCATAGCCAATAAAGACACACTGTCGCGTCTTTACATCAAGCTTGGATCTCTCATCCTTTGGGATGTGTACAAATGCTTTGCACTCAAAGACATGCAAGTGTTCAGAAGACACTTCTTTACCTGTCCAGGCTTGGTTAGGAACATTACCTTTCAGTGCGACCGCTGGGGACATGTTCAAAACATGTACTGCTGTGTTGAGTGTCTCCCCCCAAAATGTCTTCGGCAGCTTGGCTTGTGACAGCGAGCTTCTGACCCTTTCGCACAAGGTTCTGTTCATCCTCTCAGCTAGGCCATTCAGCTGAAGTGTCTTCGAAGGTGTCGTTTGATGTCGGATTCCTTGCATCTTGCAGTACTGATCAAACGGACCTCTGTATTCTCCACCGTTGTCTGTTCTGATGCATTTGAGTTTCTTGCCGGTTTCTCTCTCCACCAGGGCGTGAAACTCCTTGAACACTCCCAACATTTGATCTTTTCTCTTCAAGGTGTATGCCATGTCTTCCTTGAATGATCGTCTATGAATGTCACAAAATAAAGTGACTCACCAAGTGTTCTAGTCTGAATCAGACCGCATACATCTGAATGTATGAGGTCAAGTACCTCCGGTTTTCGTTGAGGCGGGGAGCTCTGGAAGGACACTTTGTTCTGCTTTCCAGCCATGCAGTGTTCACACTTCCGTAAGTGTGAGTTCTTCAATTCGGGAAGAACATTCCACCTGCGTAGTATTTCCATCCCCGTTTGACTCATATGACCGAGTTTTTTATGCCATAGTTCGACTGCCTCATTACTGTTGACTGTATTTATGCTACTATTGGAAAGTTTAGCATGCATCAAATACAGAGTTGAATCTTTCTTACCTCGTGCCACCACCATTGATCCTTTAGTAAGCTTCCAGCATCCGTCACTAAAGGTGCTGCAGAAACCTTCATCATCCAGCTTGCCTGTTGAGATCAGGTTTAACCGGATGTCTGGGATGTGCTTGACTCCCTTGAACACTAGCCTTGTCCCGTTGTCTATTTCAAGGCAGATGTTTCCAATACTGATGGCTTTGGACTGGCTGTCATTCCCCATCCTTACAGCACCATAGTCTCCTGGTGTGTAAGATGAAAAGAAGTCTCTGCGAGATGTGGCGTGTATGGAGGCGCCACTATCTATCAGCCAACTGGTCTCGTGGCTGGTAAGATTCACAACATCTTCTTCGTATATAATGCATAATTCTTTGGAGGTTTTATCGATGGTAGTAGCAACTCTTTCTTGGTTAGAGTCACCATCTCTCCTGAACTGCTCGTTCTTCAATTTGTAGCAATCCCTCTTCACATGGCCTTTCTTTTTGCAGTGATAGCACTCAATATCTTTAGTTCTTGATTTACCTCGGTTTTTGTCTGGTCTACCTGGGCCTCGGCTTTTACTCCTCCCCTTTCTGGTGTTCTTCTCAGTCACTAGAGCTTCTGAGGTTGAGGTTGATGCTGACTCTTGCATTCTGGTCCTCTTTTCTTCGTCGAAGATCCTGGTCTTTCCCATCTCCATAGTGACTTTCCCATCTGCGGCTGAATTTATCACCGTAGATCTGAACGTTTCCCATGATTCTGGTAACGTATTAAAAAGTATTAAGCCATTTACCTCATCACCGAAGTCTATGCCCAATCCAGACAATTCTTTCATGGTGCCGAGGAAATCGTTGATATGGTCCGCCACAGCTGTACCTTCCTGATATTTCAACCACATCATCTTCTTGATGTAGTACAGCTTGTTGTTGTCAGTCTTTGCTCGAAAAAGCTCCTCCAGCTTTCTCCATAAGACACGTGCATTTGTATCTTCACTAACATGGTTCACGATACTGTCGTCGATCCACTGACGAATAATACTGCATATTTTCTAGTGAAGATTAGCCCACTTCTCATCAGACATTCCTTCTGGTTTCTCCTCCAGAAATACCGACCCATCATAGTCCTTCACATACAGAAGGTCTTTCATCCTTCCTCTCCATGTGAAATAATTGGTACTGGTTAACAAAACCATTTTTCCGCTGCCCCTAAGTAGAATTTCAAAAAACGGAGCTCACCGTTGCGTCCGGAATGGTAAAAAATGGTGGAAATGACACTTCGTTTGTCAAAATCCGACACAGGGACTAAATTGCAAATTTCAGAAATTACAGGGGTCAAAGTGAAATTTCCGAAAGTTCAGGGGCCAAAGTGCAATTACGGAAAAGTTTAGGGACTAAAATATAATTTCTAGAAAGTTCAGGGACCTAACTGAAATTTACCAGGTTTTGCTGATGTGGCATACACGTGTCGCTGACTGGATGACACGTGGCTGCTGACTGGTCTGCTGATGTGGCTTGCTGACTGGGCTGATGACTATGCGTGACCTGCTGACGTGTCGATGACTGGGCGCTGACTGGACCGCTGACGTGGCATGATGTGGCTCGTCTTCTTCCTTGGGCAGCGCGTTAAGCGCATGGATTGCGCGTGGGGCGCGTGAAGAAGCTGTTGCCTGGCGCGTGCGGGCTCACCAGAGCTTCGATCGATCGCCGGAAAATACCATCGTGCTCGTCTCGCCATGAAAAATGCGATGGTATGCTCAAAATCGATTTTCAACAACTTTCGTCGGAATCGATTTTCCGAACCGAATCTCTGTTACTGAGTTTCGGGATCCCACTGTGGAACCTTAGCTCCTGATACCACTTGTTGTGATAAAACACACACTAATAGAGGTGAATGGAGAGAATTTTTCTTTATTAACACACAAAAAAAGAATTACAAAGCTTACAACCCTAAGTTTTACAAAAAACTCTCACACCACTTTACTCTCTATTCTCACACTTCTGGGATGCTAAAACTAATGGTCTTGAGCTCCTTTTATAATGCCCAAACCGTGTGAACAGTGCCACACGGTTTTGGGGCAAGTTGGCAGCAAGTTGGCATGTCTTCATCAACTTTCGGCTACCATCATTTCTGCTTTCGGTGCTCTTTATTGTTTACTGCAATTGCATGCAAGCTTGCACACGTCCTTGCAAGCTGTTTTCATTTCAACAGATACTGACTCAATTTGACATATTCCCTAATCTTATCCCCTGCCATTGCACCCACCATCGTTGCTGCTATAAGATGTGAATCTGCAAGCAATTCCTCACCATTGTCATCTGTATTAGCCATGATCATGCCTAACCCACCAGCTAATTTCACAGCAGCACCCTTTTCAACTCTAGCATTACCTCCTCTATCACACACAACAATTTTCCCCTTAACTTTTGATGGCTCTAAATTCCCGATATAACAAAATTTACTCCCGCAATCGCCAGCATAAACCAAAGGAAGCTTGAAATCAGGCAAAGACTCACCAGCATACAACGAAACACCCCCGAAAATCCTCCCATCTCCAAGAATCACATCAGCAGGAAACTCTCGATCGATTGTTGAAGCACCCACAGTCAAAATCCAAGGCGCAATGTTTGTAGCAGTGAACGGACCAGGACCAGAATTACCAGCGGAACAAGACACAACCACGCCATGCTGAGCCGCCCCAAATGATCCAATAGCAATGGAATCTTGATCATACTGAGGAGCATAGCCGGTAGCACCAACGGATAAAGAAATCACATCAACCCCATCAGCAATCGCTTGGTCCATAGCAGCAAGTATATCAGAATCAAAGCAACCACTGCTCCAACAAATCTTGTACACAGCAATCCGAGCTTTAACAGCCATACCGCGAGCTTCCCCACGCGCGTAGTGGAGAAAGCTGGCATTAGAAACCAAAGCACCAGCTGCAGTTGAAGCTCTATGCGTGCCGTGGCCTTCAGTATCACGTGGAGATTTCGATTCTTTTGTTTCATCAACAGGCCTTTCCAAAAAAGACTCGTAGCCTTTATAAAAAGCTCTGGCGCCGATGATCTTTTTGTTACAAGCTGAAGCTGGGAAGTCTTTTGATGTCTCGCAAATCCCTTCAAATCTTTGAGGAACATTAGACAAGAAAGAGTCAGAAAAGCTGTCGCGTTCGGGCCAAATGCCGGGGTCAAGAACGCCGATTATGACGTCATCAGCGTAGTAAGAGTTTGGCCAGAGTCCGAAGTCGTCGGAGAGGCCAAGGAAACGGGGCGTGCGGGTCGTGTGGAGGAAGCGGGGCTGGTCGGGGATTACGGAGAGGATTCCGGGATGGTGACGTAAGGCGGCAGCCTGGAGTTGAGAAGCCGTTGACGGCTTTGTTGTATGTGTAGAGGATCTTGGAGGTGTGGTGAGGTGATGGGGGCAGGGATTTGATGATGGAGGTGTAGAGTGATGACTTGTGAGATTTTGACACGTGGATGATGAAGGCTTTTGGACGGTCTGATGATGATGATGATGAGATGATTGATGGGGTGAGAAAGAGGAGGAAGAAGAAGAGGAAGGGAGAGAGAACAGAGGAAATGTGCATTGTGAATTGAGAGCTTTGTTTGGTTCCTGAGAAATTGGAGAGATGGATGAAGAGGAAAAGGGAATGGTGAATGGTGATAAGCAAAAAGTGACAAAAGTTTAATTGCTGATTAATTCATTATTAACTATTACATTAAGTATGGATCTTTCTAATCATATTTTACTGTTAATATTAATGCATATCTTTATATTTCCCATAATAATTAATTAACATTGGCAAGTTTACCAAATACATGTAATTTATTTGATTAATGTTGGTTGTTGGCACATGGCCCAGTTGGGAGATGGCTTGGCGAATTGGTTGAGGGACTCTATATGATTCAGGATTTATTTTGATGTCAAATATTATGACCACTTAATTAATCAGATATCATCCGTTATAAAACATGTCAATTTATTAGTCTGGCATGTCCTCTTTATGATTTGTTCTTGACATCGATTGCTGGTTCACTTAAATGGGATTTTTACAGTTATAAATACATCTCGGTATAATTATTCTAAGTAAAGTAAGATATTACAGACGATTATTCCATGCAGGTCCATCCATCCCACTAAAGCTTTAAGATGTTGACGTCCCACGTCAATTATACATAAAGATTATGCAACTATGTGATCGATACTTTGTTCTAATACGGACGAGAGATAAAAATTTTCAATAATTCAAATTTTATAAATCTAACACACAAACGTATATATCGTTCAAATAATATAGTGACTATAAGTCGGATATCGAACTCACAGGAATTTAATATTTTTTTTTATTTATATTAAAACTAACATACTTAACTAGAGCTAAACAATTGAGAAGATATTTTGATTTAATCGAATTTAACTGAAATTAAACAAAAAATAAATAACAAATGTTTGAAAATCTTATAAATAAAAGAACTTATGTGACACACTTACAAAGTGGTTCTTTATTCGTAAATATAAGAGTGTCGAAATAATAAAATAACCCGGTAAGTCCGAGGTCGATCCACAAGAAATAGATTTAGTAAAATAAAATAATAATTCGAGTAACAAAAAAATAAAAAAGATGAATTGATTGAAGTGATAGAAAATTTTTAAATTGAGAATGCAACAATAAATTAAAAATACTGAGCCTAGGAGATTCACTCTTGATATTTCAAATATAGAGAAATCGTATTTTTTATAATATATAAATTATAATTATTACCTAGTTAATTTACTTCATGAATTAATTATGTCAAAACATATAAAACCAACCATATATGTGGTGACAACACTTGTCTATAACAAGTTCAGATAGGTACTCAATTATGCGAAATATATAAAATCAGTCATAAAGACGATAACGCAATTTGTCAATAATTAGTTCATATTTAAATTACTCTATCATATAATATAGGGTAAAATATTAACTATGCCAACTAAGATTAGATTGTCTACAGCGAATCAAGACACCCACAAATATAAGAATAGATTAAATATTAGTTTTCATATTACAGTTCATATATTATAATATAACTAAGATTAATTTATATTCTCATATTAAGAGTTTCATCATTTACTCCAGCAGAATTTAATTAGTACTCATGCTTTGAAAAAAATTAAAATAATTTTATTACCGAAAGAAAAAACTACAATAAAGCTTGAAAAATAAAACTCATAAGAGTTAGGACCCTTTACAAATTCTCAAAAAGAGAAATCTATGAAGGAAGCTGAAGAAAATAAGATGTTCAACACCTCTATTTATAGTAGATGGCTTAACACCTCTACTTATCCAATTTGCAAATCTTTTTTCTTTTTTTTTTCTTATTATATTTTTCTCAAAGGTTGCCCTCCACTGAAAGGTAATGACAACCTTTTTTCTTTTTTCTTTTCTATTTTTTTAATTAATATATTAATATATATCATAATATATATATATATATATATATATATATATATATATAATCTTAATGGGTCCTCCAAAATAATAATAATAATAATAATAATAATAATAATAATACATATGTGGGTAAATACATTATAAACTCATTTTGTTGTCAATCTAAACATTGTGAATATTTTTCAAATCCGATTTAAATCTAACTGTCATGCTCTTTTGGGTTTCTGGGTCTTGAAATTCAGATTTCATATCCATTTTCCTTTTGAGCATCTGAAACAGTATTTTACCTACACAATAAATAAAAATCACAATTAAAATATATAAAACATAAATATAATTATTATTTTACAAATATGCTAAATTAAATGGATTAATGAAATTATAAGTGTAAAATGATTAGTTTTCTTAGTAATAAATGTACAATTTTTAGTGTTCATCACACCCCCAACCAGCTTATTACTATTCCCTAGTAATTTTAGCGAAAACTAAAAAGACGAATTCTTATTCAAATTAGTAATTTTTTTATTTCTTTATAAATTATCAAATAAATAAATTCGCCTGTACTGTTTACCCTTCTTCCATACACACATAAGACAAAGTATCAATCAATTCATTGTGCCCACAATATTCACATGTCTTGTTGAAAAGAGAATAATATTTTTGTCCTAAAGTTATATCAGAAATCACACCTTTTAGCAATGATAGTTTATTTATATATAAAATAATTTTTTTTTAAAAATAATACATCTTTAACTCTTATAATGAGCTTCGGCTTTTGGGCTAGGTATTAAGACACCTCTACAGATTTAATTGCTCAGATCTCAGATGTCAAAAAGAAGAAGTGTATGATTTCCTTATGTTTCTCTTTAACCAATGTAACGATCTTTGGGCCAGTGACTCCCAGACTAGTTGGTCTTAGGGCACTAAGTAAAGGCTTGGTTATTATTATTATTATTATTATTTTTTTTTATACTAAAGATCTATCATTTTACTCGAAAATCACTGCTTGCTGAGATAAGATGTCATGTTACTGAGTAAAAGCTTATTTTTTAAATAAAAATAAAAATTTCATTGTCTTTAAGTGCTACCTCAAACAAACTACATAACTAAATATTATAAAAATTTTACTTACAACCTACGATCATATGTATGTTGATAATATCGGTCAAATGAGAATATGAAAATCAAACTTAATCATTATTATGGAGAATTTACTAATTGAATGACTCAAAAAAAGAAATAAAAATAACTTGTTATGAAACACATTGAGATGTGTCTCAGAGCGAAAACTCTTTCCACTGCCATCTCTGAACACCAATTCCACTTGGTTAGTCAAATATTTGTTGTTGGTTTGTGTGTATTTTTTATTAAACAAAAATAATCAACACAAAAGTATTTTTTTACGCATAAAAATATTTAAAAAAAACAACAATAGAAAAATAAAAGTATTTTCTTTTACAAAAATGAAAATTATCTAGTCAATTATCCTATCTCCAGAACCAAATTGAGACATTGTCCCAAATATTTGAATAAGAAGAAGTAGAGTTTAGAGGACTTCAACTAGTTAGTGTGGAAAAGATAATTAAATCAACAACACTACTATTTAACCCCAAAAAGTTACATATTAAGATTTATGTCCATTCTACGCTTCTTGCCACGATTGTTATTTTAGCAGTCCAACTTGGAAAGCATTGGATGAATTTTTGGTTGATAGGCTAATAGTTGGTCGAGATTAATTCATTAGATTTTCTTGCAGTAAGAACAATATCTTTTGCTGGTTTTGAAATAAACCCGAGTCTCTTAGCAACCTCCAGAAATACTAAAAGAAAATCGAAAAATGATCTACATTGAGTAGTTCAATGAGTTTTCGGTGAATGTTCAAATTTTCCCATGACGCAACTGTGAATATTTCTTCTAATGTGCCCAGCCTACCTGGTAAAGCAATAAAAGCGTTAACATGATTAATCATTTCAGTGAGTCTTTCATACATACTTGAGACAATGTATTCTTCTTCATTTGATTTTCTGATGAGATTTTCGTCTGCTAAAACTTTTGGGATGATTTCTAAAAGTTGATTGCTTCTTGCACGACCTTTGAAACACATCCCATCAATCCAATATTTCCACCGCCATATACTAAGTGCATGTTTCTTTTTGCCATAACTCTGCCCAATTCTTTTGCGTCCACAATAAATTCTGATTTAGTTCCAGAGCCAGATCCACAAAATACACAGATATTAGTGACTTGTCGTCTTGAAGTTTTCTATATTTTCTCTCTCTCTCTCTCTCTCTTATTTGGATGTGTCGAAGAGAGCAATGATGAGTTGTATCCTGAAAAATGGTGTGTTATAAAGAAACTAGTACCTGCAAAATGATAATTGTCAGATAAATAGTAAAATATATCTTGAAAGTCAAAAAGTTTAGATACTGTTGGCAAAATTAAAGTAAAGAAAAAAAAACAGTAAATTAAATTAAATTAAATTAAAATAATAATTTAAAGTAAAAGAAATCAAAATAATAAATTGAAATAATATGTATCGGTAGTTGTTATTATGACTCACATCTTTCTCTGGTTTGAAGTCCAAAAACGGCTTGAACGCCCTCTATGGGTCGATGATATTCTTCCCATCCATTTTTCTTACAAATTGGTAAACAAGGTCTTTTAAAGTCATATTCCCGAGATTCTATTATTGTCTTTCTTTTTGAAATTGTGTATGTAAATTGTGAATCACTCAATGAACATGTCCACTAGGATGCGTCTCAAGAGTCAATGATATATCATCTAAAGTTTCCTTACTCAAGTAATCTCTAATGAATTAAATTTTGTCTTTGCGATTGTCAGACATCATTCTTAAAGAATGACAACGACTGCTGCATGTCCAACATGCACATTTATAACAAACACCTCATTCTTTTAGTAATTTTAGGAAACTAAAAGAACCGAATTAAAGTCACAGAGTACCGTTATCTGCTATTTAACCAGGGTATAAGACTCTAACAAAAAGAAAAAAAATACTACAAAACACAAGAAAAAAAGAAATTAGACAAATACAAAAGAAAATAAAAGAAAAAAACAGCTTATAATACATCAATCACAATAAATTAGGTTTGAAAGGAAAACAGATTGTTGAAAATTTGATCACTCCAAAAATGATTTCAGACGTTGTCTATTTACTTTAAATACATCACCATCCCTAGGATTCCCAATGTCAATATCTCCATATGAGTAATAGTGTTTCACAATAAATAGGTCACTCCATTTGGATTTCAATTTTCCAGGAAATAAATGAAGACAAGAATTATAAAGCAAACCTTTTTAACCAATTTCGAATATTTTTCTTGAAATTCGACTATCATGAAAGGCCTTAGTTTTAGCTTTAAGAATTTTCATATTCTCATATGAATCATTCCTTAACTCTTCAAGTTCATTTAATTATAGTTTACGTTCATGATTGACATTTTCAAGGTTTGAGTTGAATGCTTTAATAGCCCAATATGCCTTATGCTCAAGTTCTATAGGAAAATGACAAGGTTTTCCATAAACTAGACGATAGAGAGACATTCTCAAAGACGTTTTGAAAGCTGTTTGATATGCCCAAAGAGCATCACTCAGTCGAAGAGACCAGTCATTGCGATTTGGGTTAACAGTTTTTTCCAAAATTTATTTAATTTCCCTATTTGCTAGTTCAACTTGACCATTTATCTGGGGGTGATAGAATGTAGAAATTTTATGTGTAATTTCATATTTTTTCATTAAAAACTCAAAAGCCTTGTTACAAAAGTATTTACATTTATTGTTTATAATGGCTTGATGGATTTCAAATCGAATTAAAATATTTTATTTTAAAAATTTAATCACAATTTTGTGATCACTGTTTCGACAAGAAATCTCCTCAACTCATTTTGTGACGTATTCGACTGCAACAAAAATATATAAAATCCAAATAACGGTGGAATTGGACCCATGAAATCTATTCCCCAACAATCAAAAATTTCGATGACAATGATGTGATTTAAAGGCATTATGTTTCTTTTAGAAATGGATCCCAACTTTTGATAATTTTCACAAGTTTTACAGAAAGCATGTGTATCTTTAAATAAGGTGGGCCAATAAAATCCACAGTGTAATAAGCATGTGTATCTTTAAATAAGTTTCCTAGTGCTCCTCCTCAATTGGCTAAAGATTCATGCTTAATTGCATGCATCTTGGTGCTTAAACTGCATTCCCTGCTAATATCATCGACGCTGGCCATTTGGTCCTGGCTAAAGTTCAGACTCTTTGTACTTTGCTTTCATTGTTACTATAAATCTGGTTGTTGTTCCTTCACACCAACTCGTTTTCCATATCTAGTTGCATTCTAGGATACTCCCTCTTTATTGTTTCCCATATTGTAGTAAACTTATTTTATCGGTTCTGTACTACACTTCTGCCAAACCACTCATACCCGTGGTTAAAGCTATCCCAAACCCGTGGTGGTTTGGTCAACTTAGACTAGGACTGGGTACTTTGTATAGATTACGTGAGCTAAAACGTAATGGATCTTTGGTTTCAGTCCAATACTGAGAATCCTTGTTGTTACGCACTTCTGCCTATGCTTACTTAGTATTTTTCTCCTACTGTCATTGCACTTTGACAGTTTCACTTCCAAACCTTTTACTTGTTGGCCTTTTCGTCTTCTCTCATGCTATGTTCTGTACATGAAACTTTTGTGGTCTATATCTATGTCTTCTTATCTGAGGATATCACCTCTCGCATGCCCCTAGTCATGTTTAACGTTGTTCTCTTGTATCCTCGTCACTACTTGACTAGTACTTCCTTTCTTTATTGTTTCATCTAGACAAATTCTCTCATAAATCTCTCACTTAGAGCTATTTCCTCTTTTATTATGCTTTTGTACTATATCTAGAGGTTTTATGTTTTGGTCTCTTTCACTACGCACTTACTTGTTCCTGGGAGTATCTTGAGGTGATCATCGAGGTCCATCTTCATTACTACTGTGTAGCTAGGGTTGGGGGTAGGGTTTTGGGTCCTAAAAACTTTTCTAATTACGGTGTTCTCACTAGCTACCCGCACTTTTTTGGGTTTTGGGCAAAATACCCGGTACACAGCGGAATGCCGGAAAATCAAAATTTTCCCATTTCTTTAATTTTTCTTGTGTAATTAGAATAAAGTTATTTCTTTTAATTACTCAATACTCAAAAATAGAAATTTTTTAACCCATAAATCATAATTTCAGTAAATTACCATACAACCCCAAAACTTTCTATTTTAATCATTTTAGTCCTAAGTTGTTCAAAACAACCTTAGGTGATTTCCAATCACAACCAACATGATTTGTACATCAAATATACATTAAAAATAGAATTCTGAAAAATTTCCAGATTTTTTAGAAATTACGGAAATTCCCCAAGTTTTGCATTTTGATCATTTTAATCCTAATTTATCAAATACATAATTAAGAACAATTCTAGGTTATTTATGAGTGGCTAAGCAATTCTAGAATGGCAACCAAATCATCTAATGACCAAAAGTGTGCTTATTAACTATTAATAAGCAAACTTTGTTTATATACATGCATACATCTTTCATTCAAGCTTCCAAACTTCATAACACAAACAAAAGAGAGTAGAAAAACAAGAAAACAACATATGTTGTAGCCAAGAACAAAAGAAATATTTTTCCTTCTAAAGAAAAGTTGAAATTACTTACTAATTTGTAAGTTTTCTTCACTTTCTTCTTGGTTTCTCTTCTTTTTCCTCTCAAGTCTCTTATATTTTTGTTTTTTGAAAGCTTAGAATGATAAAGCAAATGAAAAATGAAACCCTTATATACTTAGGGTTGCAAATTTCGAAAATACTAAAAAAAAAAAGAAGATAATTTTTGTAATTTTTTAATCAAATTAAAAGGTAGCAAAATTCAACTTGAACACCATTTCCATAAAGTAATATACATGTGCACCAATCACATTTAGCCATTTAAAGACTTAATAATGATAAAGATAAATGTATTTAATTATTCTAATTATTTAACAATTAAATAATTAGATAATTACTTAATACAAATATCTAAATACATGTATCAAATTTACTTTAAATATTCCATAATACATATATTTGGAACATGTGTAAAATACTTAATTTGACTAAAAATTAATGTGTATTTAATAAAATCAAGTATTTAATCCAAATACACATTAACTTGGAAATGACCGAATAGCTCATATGCATGTATCTTTTCGGTTAACCGTTAAATGATTTATAAATAATCAATATTATTTATAATAGTTGCCGTAGTACTCTACGAGTATGTTTTATTAGTGAGACTCTCTAGATTCAGGCATATCCGTCACGAAATCTAATTTTGTATCCATAATCTACCCACCCATAAATTATGACGACCAAGGATAAACTCGCTGAATCATACAGGTCGAGGTCATCGCATACGTATAATCCCACCATCACATATATTCGGATTATCCTAGAGATATAGATAAAAACGTCAAATCTCTATAGGTATAATCCCATCGACGATTCTATTAGAAATATCTTAATAACACTTAGAACTTACTTCTACAGTGTACCACAGGCCCATGGATTTAACAGATTGCTAATTGCACATTGAATACCTATGCTCTGTACACAGAACTGACGGATCCTATCTTGATACGCACATGATATCCTGATGATCGGTCCACACCTAACGAACAAGCGGAGGTTTGATCTAAATAGATCGGTGACGTGACTGTTATCAAAGTGTGGAGGATATTTCATACATCCACAGTGGTACCTCAAGTCAAAGGATCACTATGCTCACTAAACCCGAGAAGATTCCTATTGACGTTGGTGTACCATCTATTAGAAAATATTCGGTGAGTCGTTCAATGTTTATCCAATATAAACACCTACACGTCTATACAAGTCTCCCCAGACTCATGGTTTATTGGGATAAACCATCGGACCAAGTCTCGATATACGATGTGTACTGGTCTCAGCGGATTTTACTAACCGACCTGTATTAGTAAATCTTGACCATGAACTTTATTTGATAATATACTTCTAGTAATGACACTTCCTAATGTCAATTACAAAATACTTTGTAACTGCGCACTACATTATATATTATCGGGTCTTGTCTAATATATACATATCACTAAATCATATTTAGTTTCAATCTAATTGTAATTAGATCGAATATGTATATAAAAGCAAGAAGTACTACCATAAATAAGTAATATTATGGAAAAATGAATTATTCGTATTCATGAATCGGACATAAATACGATCCGGTTTGGCACTCCGAGCACCAACCCTAACACACTGTAGTTACGCATGCTGCTCATCTGCAGCTTATGACTCCCTCTTTTACATATCTTGTATTGGCTCCTGTACTACGGTACTCCGGCTAGGTACTATCTTAATTACTTTATTCGACCTTACTCCTAACTCACTTCAAACTATTGGCCTTACTACCTCTTACTGAGAAACTCCTTAAGGTTCATGTTTTCTCAAACTCCTACCGTCCTTAGTTTCTTAACTTTATTTAGCCATTACTTTCCCTAGAAGCTCCACATTTATAACCAATTGTGGTATTTCCACTATATCTTTAGTTTGGTTTTCTTGCTGTGTTATGATCTATCTGATGCTCCTCTTTGCATGTTCTTCTCTTTACGAGGCTTTAAGTTTAGGGGTTAACATACGCATTCCACCGAGATCTATGATATACATTCCTGTTGTTTACTTTAGTTCGATGTTCGTCTTATTAAGTGTCTATATACTTACTTAACTCAAGGGTACTGAAAGGAAGAATTTCTATGCACTCTGTTGGGATCCTTAACTTTTATCAAGTATCCTGCGATCTCCTCTTACTTTTCTACCTTTAAGCTATATCTCTAGTACTATTCATACTGAGACTCCTTGTCACTTTCCCTATCCTTCTTATTTATTTCCACATCTCATCTCTTGGCTCTAAGCTGTTGCCGCCAAGGCTGGCTATGTTCCACCCTCATGAGCTATTTTTCTAAATCTATGTTCTCTGCCCTTACTATAGGCTATAACTATGCCTTTTAATCTTATTATTCTCTCTGGTATTCTTGCTAACTCTTGAGTGTCCTCGATCTCACGAGTCTATCCTTTTGAACTCACACAGATTTCTACTAGCACTGGTCTGACTTCTACTAGTAGTGCAAGCCTCGTGCTGGTTTGCCTAGATGCTTCGACTATACTGGGTTCTCTCTCGTTCTAACTTCAAAGGCTTCTTTGGTCCTTTCTGGGTGATCTATCTTCTCAATTTACTACTTCTGTTTAAGAATATTGATGCTATGTGAAATGGGCTTTCGTGTGGCTATCTTTTTCTATGCTAGCATTGGCTAGAACAATTATTTTACGTCTCTACGATTATCGACGTTCCTTGCTCTTATGATCTGTGTCTTGATAGAGTCTTTTATGAAATAGACTCTTTCAGGGCAATTCTTTCAATCGGTATCACTGAAGGGGGAATGTCTTGATGATTAGGGCTATATCTATGTCGGGTTTTCTAGGGTAAGGTGACTTAATTCTTTTTCTTTTACGACGTTAATCCACTCTAACTCCTATGAGTTTGAGCTTGGGTGTTTAGAACCCTACATCCTTGGTGGCACCTTGTGTCCATTGAAAACTTCACGACTACTCATGACTTTCTGTTTCTTTTGTCTCTGTGTCTATTCTTCGTGATTCTGGGGAAAACTTACTATCTCCACAAGGTATTCGAAAGCTATTGGATTCGTTTGGAAGAGTTTTCTAAGGAGAGAAGAAATCTTACGAAAAGGAAAGAAAACCTTCTTAGGTCTACTAGGCATTTTACTCTTATTTAGGCTTGTTCCCTTTCGTGACTACCATAGGTTTTGGCATTTTCTTATTAATCTGCTTCCATACCTCTATCTCTATTTGCTTCTGATTGCTTAAGTATCTACATTCTATCTTTGACCTCTCTTTCTAGCTTTTTCTACTTTCAGGGATGGGTATTCCTGGAACTTTACTATCTCTTTCTGTCTATTTATCTTTCTTTGTCTCTGGCTGTCTAAACATCTATGCATTTTTTTTCTCACTTTCTTATAGCTTTTTTTTTGCTCACTCCCTTAGGTAACTTTTCTTAAATCTTTACTATCTAGTTTCATATCTTGTTCTGAACCTGTGGTGATAAGCCAGGATAACTACAAGAGAATTCTCAACTCGGATCTAGAGTATAATTATTTTCACAAGGAATACTATTCGAATAGTCTAGGAAAGCTTACTAACTTTTCTACAGGGCTTGAGAACGTACTCGAGGTTTGGATACTGGAGAGGTAGTGCCCCGCATACTAATATCCCAGACATACTATGTATACAAGACCCCAACACTCTGCCCACTACAGTCACTGACTACCTAGACCATGCTCTGATACCATCTTTGTAACATCCCCAATCCGGAAGATGCTACCAGTGGGGAATATGTCGTATTATTCCCCTGAGCCTCTGACTCTCTAACCATGAACAATATTAATACTCGTTTCTCTATTTAAAAATCTTATGTATGAGACCGTAGCCCAAACTTAATAACATAACATGCACATTCAACATTAATAAATGTGTATTCAATATCACTTACTTTTACAGTGACTATCACATAACCAAAGACTAATACATAAGTTCTACTTGACTCTAACTGGACTCTCACTCTCTCTGACTTGAACTGGTGGACTCCATACCCTAGTGACTGCATCAGTATCCGTCCTCCCGAGCTCGTCCTTCGAGAATACCTGTAAAATAAGGAAACTGTGAGTGAGGGGTTAGAACATTATACGATCTAAGTGAGTGAACAAAAACTGAAATACTGTTATAAAAATATTTGGTTCAAAAATTAAAGTTTAAGAAATAGCTTTATATAAAAAATCTTTTTCTGTCTTAAACTCTGGGCTTCTTTCTGAAAATCTATTCAAAACTCTTTCGGTAAAACTTATCTTTTCTGAAGGTTTCTTATAAAACTATTGTTTTCTGAAAACTTTCTTTTCTACAAACCTTTTCTGAAAACTGTATCTGAAAACTATTTCTGAAATCTATATCCATCTCTGAAAACCTGACGTATGGGGGCGTTACGTATCGCCGTCCCCCCATACGCCTAACTAGAGCTAAGAGTGCAAATCCATGACTTTGGGGCGTTACGTATCACCGTCCCCCAAAGCATACCACTTATGTCCCTGAAACTAGTGGTCTTGGGGCGTTATGTATCGTCGTCCCCCAAGCCACTAAACTAGAACTGGGGGTGCGGATCTATGCTACCCTCCAAGCTTTGAAACTAGGATCTAGGGGCATTTGTCATCCCTAATCCTGAACTAGGATCTGGGGGCGTTACATATCACCATCCCCACAGTCCTCTACATGTGCACATGCGCTGTCCGTCAATTCCATATCTGAATCAAGTTACATACTGAGGTGGGTTTTTCCCCATGCCACGAAAACATAAAACTCATGTTTCGAAAATATTTTTTCCTAAATCATTTCTTAAAACATGCTAAACAAAATGTAACTGATAATGAAATTGGCTAACGCCCTAAAAGCGAGAAAATAAGTCTGTTCATGTAAAATAACAAAATGAAAATAAACTTAAGGGAAAATGTCCACTCACTAATTGGAATCTGGCTTGTGCTACACTGCTTCGTCAAAGGAAATTACAGTTCCTGCAATGGTCTATAAGCGGTAACTTGATTAGAATATAAACCATGAGATAAGTTTCGGAACTAGGCTAAACTTCTCAATTCGAGTACGTGATATCGTCACTTGATATATCATGCTTGTAATAAGATATAATATATGTATGCGAACTGATACGAGACCCTAAAGGTGGTCTCTAACATGCTAAGGTGAAACCGGAATGGTTTAAAATTATTTTAGGGAAATTCTGGACTTCGCGTCGCGACGTAAGGCATTGCGCGTCGCGACGCTCTTAATTCCAAAAATGAATTGCCTGAAATTTCCAATGCGCATCACGACGTAAGTCTTTACGCATCATGACACATATAATTGAGTAGCCATTCTGAAAAAAATCTTTAATTCACATCACGACGCGAAACACTTTTGTATCGCGACACAAGCCTAATTTCCAAGATTCTAACTTGCTTTCTAAGGCCTATCTTGCCCCAAATACATCACCAACATCTCTATATCAAAACCATTACACAAACCATGCTATTAAACTTCAACTTCACATATTCCATGCCAAGTTAACATCCTTAAAAATTCTTTAATCTCTTTGTTCTAATTCTAGCTCAACACTTAGAATTTAAAATATTGAATAACACTCAATACAATCAATTTCCATGCTCATTTCCTCACTAAATGCAATCCCTAATATGCCACTAACATCAACATGTCTTCACATCATCAAGATTTCATAATTTCAAATTTGGGTCACAATCCCTTACCTTATTTTTCTTGATTTTCTTCATCTTCCAAGTCTTCAATGGTTGACAATGTTCTTACTTGCTTCATCTTCTCCCAATTTCTATCTTTTCTTTCTATTCTTCTATTCGTCTTCTTCTCTTTTCTTCCATTCTTCTTATTCTCTTCTTATTTCCCACGTTTCTTATTCATTCTCTTATTTTTTAATTTTGTGAGTATTGAATAGTAATCTCTTTATATACTATGGCTTATTTGATATTTTGATTAATGGAGAAGAGTATAGAAATGTGGAGAAAGTTTGAGATTTTTCTAGATAGGTCTGCAACCTTATTCACCTAGATTTTTGACTTCCATTTTCGACCTATTTTTGGTTCGAATTTGGAAAAATGTTCAACGTGGAATTTGTAGGCCTCGATCTCAAATTTCCTATGATATAAAATTCATAAAAATCGTAATTTATATGAGAAAGTTACGACCTAAATACCATAGGCTATGCAGAATGGAACATTCTAGCATCTAATATCGGATTCTCAAAGAATTTACCGATTGTTCCCAAAGTCATCTCACGAGGGTGTATGTTTCCAAAAATGATTTATATTATGTGATACTCTTCCCACACTGTAACAATTGTTGAGATTCCCGGTCGTTACAAATAATAATAATAATAATAATAATAATAATAATAATAATAATAATAATAATAATAAAATACATATGTGAGTAAATACATTATAAGCTCATTTTTTTGTCAATCTAAACACTTTGAATGTTTCCAAGTCCGATTTAAATCTAACTGTAATGCTCTTTTGGATTTCTGGGTCCTGAAATTCAGATTTCATATCCATTTTCCTGCTGAGCATCTGAAGTAGTGTTTTACCTACACAATAAATAAAAAACACAATAAAAATATATAAAACATTAATATAATTATTTATTTTACAAATATGCTAAATTAAAGGGATTAATGAAATCATAAGTGTAAAATGATTAGTTTTCCTTTTAATAAATGTATAATTTTTAGTATTCATCACACCCTCAACCAGTTTATTATTAGTCTCTAGTAATTTTAGAGAAAACTAAAAAGACAAATTCTTATCCAAGTTAGTAATTGTTTTATTTCTTTATAAGTTATCAAATAAGAAAATTCTCGTATATTGTTTACCCTTCTTCCATACACACATAAGAAAAAGTATCAATCAATTCATTGTGCCCATAATATTCGAGTGTATCTGTGGGATTTGGCTCAGTATCCTGAACGATATTGTCAACAACATCAACTCTGAAGCATTCTTCTTCCTTTTCATCGCTCGGGAATTTCATGGCTTTGAAAACATTAAATGTAACTTCTTGGTCCTGCACTTTCATGGTTAGTTCTCCTTTTTGCACATCAATCACAGTTTTACCTGTAGCCAATAATGGTCTCCCAAGAATGATAGGTACTTCTTTGTCTTCTCTCATGTCAAGGATGATGAAATCTGCTGGAAGAATGAGTTTGTCGACTTTGACCAGCACATCTTCAACAACACCTCTTGGAAATGCGAGTGTTCGGTCAGCAAGTTGCAACGAGACTGTGGTAGGCATTGCTTCTTCAATCTGTAGTTTTCTGTAAATAGAAAAAGGCATCAAGTTAACACTAGCACCTAAATCACATAAAGCCTTACCGATATAATGTTCTCCAATGGTGCATGGAACTGTGAAACTGCCAGGATCTTTCAACTTCGGGGTAAGTTTCCTCTGAATAATGGCACTGCATTATTCCGTCAATGTTATTGTCTCGTAGTCTCCCAATCTTCGTTTTCGTGAAAGAGTGTTTTTCATGAATTTTACATAGCTGGGCACTTCTTCCAAGGCTTCTGCAAATGGAATATTGATGTGAAGCTTTTTGAACACCTTCAGGAATCGAGCAAACTACTTGTCCAGTTTGTTTTTCTGAAGTCGTTGAGGAAAAGATGGAGGTGGAATGATTCTTTATGGTTCTTTTTTCTTTGCTTCTTTTTCCTCCATCTGTTGCTCTGCTTCTTTTGGAACTTCTTCTTGGGACATCTTGATTCCAACATCTTTGTTGATTTCAGTACCGCTTTTCAAAGTAATGGCTTGACATTGCTCCTTCCCTCGGTTCCTTGGATTGGGTTCTGTGTTGCTGGGAAGATTACCTGGCGGTCTGTAACTCTGAGCATTGGCCAGTTGTCCGATTTGATTCTCCAGTGCTTTGATGGAAGCTGATTGGCTCTGAAATATAGCATCGTACTTTTTTAACTGAGCCAGCACTTCTGCTATTCCTGGTTCATTTGCCTGCTCCTGACCTTTGTTCGGTTGTTGGAATCCAGGTGGTGGATAGTTCTGCTGTTGGCCTGAATTGTTGTTCCATGAAAAATTAGGATGATTCCTCCACCATGAGTTGTAGGTGTTGGAATATGGATTGTTCCTCTGTCTGTTGAAATTGTTGACATAATTCATCGTCTTTTCAAGTTGGTTCGACTCTGGTGCTCCTCCATATGGTGAACTTGTGGATCCAGTGGTAAGAGTCTCCATGAATTTGCATATCTGATCTAGCTTGGCATTGGCTGCTGTATTGGCTCCACTTTCATAAATTCCTGCAATTCTTTGGATCATGCTCCTTTCTGTTGGCCACAAGGAATTGTTGTTGGCCATTTCTTCGATTAGTTCACAAGCTTGATCTTCTCCTTTCGCCATTAAAGCTCCTCCAGCAGCAGCATCGATTGTGGTTTTCATTATTCCAGAAAGTCCATTATAGAATGTTTGGACTTGAAGCCATTTTGGAATCTCATGGTGAGGACATTTCCGGAGCAAATCTTTGTACCTTTCCCAAGCTTTGTAGAGAGTTTCGGAGTCTTGTTGCACAAAGGATGTGATGTCATTCCTCAGCTTTCCAGTTCTGGCTGGTGGAAAATACTTTGCAAGAAATTTGGTGGCTAAAGTGTTCCAAGTTGTGATGGAACCTGCTGGTAGTGAATGTAGCCAAGCTTTAGCTCTGTCCTTCAATGAGTATGGAAAAACACGCAGTCTCATTGCTTCTTCAGCTTCTCGGTTGTAATTGAAAGTGCCGCAAACTTCCAAGAAGTTGCTGATGTGGGCATTAGGATCTTCAGTTGTATTCCCCCAAACTGAACTGACTACTGAATCATCTGAATGCAAGTTTTGATGTCACCCGTATTTTCTGGTAAGGGAGGAAGTACAATACATGAAATGAGTCTGTCAACCACCGGAATGGTTCTGTCTCGAATGGGAATTGGTGGTGCAACCTCTTAAGGTTCAGGTTCCATGTTAACAATTGCTTCTTGGCCTTCTCGCCGTTCCCTTCTCAACTGTCTGATGGTTCTTTCAATTTCCGGGTCAAGCGGTCGAAGTTCAAAGCTTCTAGTTCGTCTCATGAAGTTTCTGAGAACCTGAAACACAAGAAAACAAAAACAATAATTAAAAAGAAAATTAGATACAAGTAAAGGTATCTAACCTTAAAACTAATAGTGAAAGATAAATAAGTCCCCGGCAACGGCGCCAAAAACTTGACCGGCGTGAACACACACGTATAACGCAAGCGTACGTATCGTTCAAGTAGTATAAAAAGTATCGATCCCACGAGGACTTAATACCTAAGCTATTAATTTTATGAGGTCAAATGATTACTAGTATCTAACAGGTTGATTGATTGATTTGAAATGGTGACGATTCTAAATTTAAAAGCAAGTAAATAAAATTGTCGAAAGTAGGTTTTAAGAAACTTCAATATTAAAAACTATTTAGGGTTGTGATTTCTTCCAAAATTATTTAAAGATGAAATGGTTATCTTATAGTTGGGAAATATATTGATTTATTAACCGGGAACACTAAATTATGTAAAAGCCTCTTCTGATGGTCAATTACAAATACCCAGTATGACCCAATTGAACCATATGTCTATGTCAACCAAATTACCTGGATTCATTAAGATTAAGTTCCAATTAAGGCTACCCCCGCCCGACAGGTATATTCCTATCCTGTAAGGAAATCTATTAAAGGGTTATCTATCCTCAAGGAAGATCGTGGGTTATTGAGTCTAAGGCCTTAAACTTAAAATTCTATGTCTAGTTCATTTTAAGTTTACCTAGTCAATTTTATTAGTGGCCAGTTAATAAAAAGCATTAAGATTAAGACTCAATAAATAAATCTTTATATTACCCAAACTATAATCTAACCCCTTATAAACCGGTGATATTAAAAGTCATCACAACCCCAGATAACTAATGTAGTTACAACACGTAACTAGGGCTAGTAAAATAAAAGACATAAAGTAAAAATGCCAAAAGTAAAATGCGGTAAAGTAGAAATTGAAAAGTAAAATAAAATAAAATGAAATGCTAAGGTAAAAGGAATTACTTTTACTATTTACTATTTTAGATATCTCTCATTAAATAATATATAAACTTGTGATAATATTACCAACCAGCCATATAGGCGGTAACCTGATTAAGTCAAATTAAGTCCAACCAGCCATTAAGGCGGTAATATTTGTCCATAATCCAGCCATAAAGGCGGAACCAAAATAAAATTACCAACCGACCAATCTGGCGGTATCCTTGATTAGTCAGGTTTAAACCAGATTAAAATGAATTACCAACCGACCAATATGGCGGTATCCTTTTTAAGTCAAATTTTAAATAGTGAATATATTATTTTTAAGGGAGATTAATCTAAATAGTAATAGCAAAAGAATTACATTTCACCTTAGCAGATGGAAGTTACCTCATCATGGTTGAATAGTAAAAACTGTAAAAATAAAGAAAGTAAATTACTATTATTACAGAACGTAATTAAAATTAAATTACAAAACTTAAATTAAAATAAACTAGAGAGAAGACTCCCTATTTACATCAAAGAAATGAGAGAGAATGGTACATCTAAAACTGAAATCTCGAGCTCAATTTATAGACCCCGGTAGGCCTCCAGCGTCGCGACGCCAGCTTCTTTTGGCGTGGCTTGCTAAAGGCTTGACACGTGGCAATTCGGATAAGAAGATAAGGCGACACATGGCGAGGCGGCTAACAACTCAATTATTATGCTGACGTGGCGATGGCGACTGTCGGCACCATAGGATTGCGACCCGTGGCACTTCGTGATTGGCTGATGATGACGTGGCGGTGAGGTGGCATGTTGACTTGGTCAACTGATGATGTGGACGCTGACGTGGAGTGACACATGGCACACGTGGCAATGGTGATTGTCGGCACCGTAGGATGATGACACGTGGCACGACGCACGTTAGCATATCGGCTGTGATGGTGACACGTGGCACGGCACACGTTAGCAAAGTCAAACTTCTCAAATTCTGACTCGTTGACTCGGTGCACATTAGCATGACCCGGTGCACGTTTGGCGTCGTGACGCCAAAGGCTTGCGCGTCGCGACGCGCCAAAATTACCAAAATGCCTTTTTTCCAATTTTTACTGTTTTGCTCCAAATCACCTCCAGAATGTCCTGAAACTTTATTTTTCTACGAAATAACACAAAACACATCAAAATATTCACAAAACTCAAGAAACTATACAAAATATTAAGTTAAATGAGTGGGAAATAGTGATAGATTTACCACTCATCAGCGCAGCGGAAAGAGCGCTGTTCGGGCGAAATCGTAGTTTAAAATTTTTAAACTTACGAATAAAGTATTCAATATAAAATATAAATAATTCATTCATATTTCACCTAAACTTATTTATTCGATATCATATAAAGACATAAATAATATAGAAACATCGCGAAACTTTTGCGAAAACGTTTTTTCCGTAAAATAGCATAAAACGCGTTTCCGGCCAAACCGACCGACCAACCAATGCTCATGGGGACTGCCCAGGTCAGCCCCAAAAATATTTGGACAGTTCTTGGGCTGCCTGAACAGTGCCCAGTTCACTGTTTGGGCAGCCGTTACCCGGTAACGCCGTTTTTCACCGTTTTTGAGTATTTTCACTCCGAAATAATTTCCGATAAATATTTTTCTTGAGCAATTAAAATAAACTAATTTATTCTAATTTCTCGATATATAAAACTAATTTTTTATCTAAAAATCAGATTTATCATTAATTGCTATAAGACCCCTAAACTTTACAAATTAATTATTTTAGTCCTTAAATATGTCAATTACATATTTAATTGATTCCAAATCAATCCCAAAATAATTTTTTATAATTTTGAAACAAAACCAGAATCTTTTCCAGATTTGCACAAACTGCCCGGTTTTTTCTTTAATTGCCGAAATAGCCCACAATTCTTATTAATTACAATTTAGCCCAATTTGTTCAAAACACATCAAGATCAAATCCAATCAATCCCAAATTTGACATACATCAAATATACATCAAATTATATCATATATATGAAAAGCCCCAAAATTTGAATGGGTTAAGAACCCTAATTTCACAAATTACTCAGATTGGATAATTTACATTAAATTGACAAAATTCAATACTTTAATCATTCAATTACCACACCAATCAAGTCTCACCATCATGAAATCAATCAAGAACAATTTTATGTTAATTATGAATGACTAAATAACTCTAGAATGACAACTTTAATTTTTTTAATTAATTTATTAAGCTTAATTACAGTAATAAGTAAATAAATTAATCATACATGCATAACATCATCAAACAAGCTTCCAACAAATTTATTTACGAACTTAAAGAGTAGAGAAACAAACTTAACAACATAATTTGAAGTTAAGAATTATAGAAATATTTTTTATGTAGAAGAAAGTGTAAGAAACTTACAAAACAAAATCCAAATTTTTGGCTTTGTTCTTCCTTTCTTTCTTCAATTTTCTCCCAACTCTCTTTTTAAAAAATGACATATACTTTTGTTGGAATGAATTAATGAAACAAAATAATTTTTTGTTATAAAAAACCCTATGGCCGAAAATCAAGGAAAAAATAAAATAACAATTATTTAATTTTTGTTTGATTTTAATTGGAACAAGTTTTTCTTTAATAAAGTTAACAATTATCTTTAATAAAGCAAACCAAATATATGTTCCAATAATATGAAGCCATATAAAAGCAAAATCATTACAAAAGATATTTATTTTATTAATTAATTTAATTATTTAAAAATTAAATAATTAATACAAATATCTTAAATATATGTATTATATTTACATTAAATATCTCAAATACATATATTAATGATATATGTCAAATATCACAATTTGATATTTAATTCATGTGTATTTAATAATATCAAATATTAAATACAAATACACATTAATTTGGGAATGACCATTAGGTCCCGATTGCATGTATTTTTCGTTTAACCATTAAACGGGTTATAAATAATCAGTATTATTCATAACAGTTACCCTAGTGCTCTACGAGTATATTTCATTAGTGAGACTCTCTAGATTCAGGCATATCTGTCACGAAATTCAATTTCGTGTCCATAATTCACCTACCCGTAAATTATGACAACCACGAATAAACTCGTTGAATCATACAGGTCAGGTCACTGCATATGTATAATCCCTTCGTCACAGGTATCCGGATTATCCCAGAGATATAGATATAAACGTCAAATCTATATAGGAATAATCTCGTCAACGTATCTATTAGCAATCTCTAAATAACATTCTAAACTCACTTCTGAAGTATACTATGACCATAAATTTAACAGACTGCTAATCACAAATGGACTACCTATGCTCTGTACACAGAACTGGCGGATCATTTCTTGATACTCACAGGATATCATGAGCATGAGTTCACACCCAACGAACAGATGGAGGTCTGATCTAAATAGATCGGTGACGTGACTGCCATCTAAGTATGAAGGATAACTCATATATCCACAGTGGTATCTCAAGTCAAAGAATCACTATGATACTCAACCCGAGAAGATTCCTATTGACGTTTGTGTACCATCTATTAGGAAATCTTCGGTGAGTCGTTTAATATTTATCAAATAAACACCTACATGTCTATACGAGTCTCCCAAGACTCATGGTTCATTGGGATAAACCATCGGACCTAGTCCGATATACGACATGTACTGGTCTCATTGGATTTTACTAACCGACCCGTGTCAATAAATCTAGACCAAGAATTTAATTTAAGGATATACAACTTATAGTGGCACTTCCCAATATCAATTACAAACTATGTTGTAACTGTGCACTACGTTGTAAATCTTAGGGTCTTTGTCTAATATATATACATATCACTAAACCGGATTTAGTTTCAATTTAATCAATCTAATCGAAATTAGATCGAATACGTATACAAAAGACAAGAGGCGCTACCATTTAATTAGTAATATTATGGAAACAAAAAGTATTGCTTGTATTCATGAATCAGACATAAATACGATCCGGATTGGCGCTCTGAGCACCAACCCTAACAGTTTTTACTAATTATTAACCCATAATATTAAATTATTCACACACCTTTTTTGATGGTCATGTAAATATATTCAGAATAAATCAATTAACTATATGTCTATGTTAATTAAATTAAATCGAATTCATTAAGATCAAGTTCTAATCTTGGTTACGTATGTCCCTTAGGTATATGTCTATCATGTAGGGAAATCTATTCAACGAAAAAGATCACACGATATTATTCACATGGCTAACCCAAATTTCATTTGTCGAGTCCTAAGGATTTACCATACTATTCTATTGTTGGCTAAATAAATAAAATATGCGTCAAAACACGGAGAATAATAAATAATAAATAACAAACCCAAAGGAATAAAAATATGCTATTAAATTAATTAAACATGCTCAAAATTCATTACAACCCTAAATTTAATGAATTAACTACTTATAATATTCAATAAAAATAGGCTAATCATTAATATAAGGCAAAAAACTCAAAAAAGGTAAAGTTAGAAAGAAAATGGAAGAAAAAACTCTTGTTTGTAGTTTTCGTCTTCAAACTCCAACTCTGGTTGATGCATTCATTCTTATCGTGCTCTACACGTTCTTCTATGCTCTTGGAGGGTCCAAAATATGTGAAGAGACTTCTCAATAGGTTTTGGGGACGAACTATGTTTATATAAAGAGTTCTGGGGCTCTTTCCTAATTAAAATCGAGTTCTTGGCGAATCTGGGGAAGCTGGATCCGTGTTGCAACGTGTAAATGCGTCATGACTTTGCATAAATTCATCTCGAGTGTCGCGACACGCATATGATTCTTATGCATGAGATAATTTTAGATGACCATACGCGTTGACCATGCAATTGCACATTTTGATCATTATTTATTTGCATGCATGACGCCTTTCTTATATAAGCATAGTTGGCACATAGCGACT